>QOCX01002798.1:0-19721 GCA_005959815.1 Sarcophaga bullata
CAATGTCATTAGAATGTTGAGAATGTTGCCATCAATAAATGTCGATTTCTATTAAAGAAAATTTCTTGTCAGTTACATACATATGTCTGTACATATATTCAGATTCATAATATTTTTATGATGGCATTGTGGCAACTGGTGTATTTGTAGTAATTTTCATGAATTTAATAAGAGATCACCATAAATCACTGCAAAAGATGTACAACGTCTTTTAGATTTTCTTAGTTTTGGGCTTCTCTTTTGTATGAATGTTAGGAAAAATTTTTCCCCCCGCTGTATAATCTGAGTTTTTTCTTGTGTACACATCGGTACACCACACATATTCGCGTTATGATGTAAGACAGTTTCATCACGATGAGAGAAGCATTTGTAAAAATATTTCTAGAGTACTAGTAAGGCATCTTAACGATCAATTCAATGTTTACAGGAACGATTAAATTAACAGGATTACATCATGATAATGTTGTAAGTCGCTGAAGTCAGGTAGGTAGTATGCCAACCGGGACGCTGATTTCGAACGAGCAGGACAGTTTTAAGATAGCTGTGTGTGTCCATGGCAACTCTTAATTTACTCTCAAGATTTATACCATGACAAACATAGCTATAGTCTGAACCTGCAATGGCACGAGGACGGAAATTTTTCGGCGCACCCAAAAACTTCAGAGTTATTATCGTATAGAAATACACCTGGTGAAAAGGTGGTCCAAGGGGTAAGCGTTTGCATGTTAATCATTGACTTTGAAAGGTTTTAATGACCTATATATAGAATTTATTGGTTTTTAGATACGATGTGACAAAAGTGCACGTCTACACCGAGGTTCCTGGACTAGACTTCAATAAAGCATACGTAATTTTGGTTGGATCAGAGAATTTCCATATTTGGTCAAGTCTTGGGAAGCACGCTAAAGATATGTTGATTTATTATAGCAGGAACAGTGGCTTGTGTGCCTAAAGCTTATCTTTCTCAACCTGATATTACTTGTAAATTGCGAAGAATTTGAGAGACGGGCATCAGATCGGCTCGACAGCGTGCCACTGAGGAATGTAGTTGTGAATATATAACCATCATAGATCGATGAGACATTCTGGCTCTCCGCGCAAATATACTATACCTAGTGTGGGTTTCTACATCTAAGCCGCGGATAATACAGCCGAGGTCTAGAGAAGTAGGTCCATTCTCTCGGAGCACATGGTTTTTCTACCCTGAATGTCATTGGGCCAGAGCGGGCAAAGAATATATTAATTTAAAGTTTAAAAAGTCTGGCTTGTCTTTACCTAACAGCAAGTGGCTCTCTGAGCAGTATATGAAGAAATGATGGTTGTGCACGAATAATTTTTTGCTATAAATCGAAGATCTTCATAATTGGGTTTAGGCCCGTTAAAAACATTTCTTTTCACTCCAAACACATGTACGACAAAGTATTGCCTGCTTTGCCCCCACTATAGGAAGGGCTTTTGGGCGTTGTTTAATATACATGACATGTTATTGTGTCTGGGACCATTAAGTATCAGTTTTTAAAATCGACCTAAGAAGCGACATATTCTTGAAAAAAAGCTTTCATGACAAATTTTTAGGTTTTCTATTCCGTCGCGGAGCTAATATTGAGTAAACCCTGCTGAGAAGGAAGTCCGCCAAAGAAATAACCTGGGGGTTTTGAACGCGTGGCCTTACCGTCCAACTAAGACTATACTCTCACTATTAGAGCAGAAGTTTCTTTGCATGGCGCACCCATAAGACTACTTAGAGGCTTAAGTGGAGAGTGACTTTTTAACCAGTAATAGAACAATATTTGCTTCTGGCGCCAATCATGAGAGGCAGACTGCAAAAGTCGCAAAATTTTTGATTTTCCATAAATGGGATCTAAAGTAATCATTGTATCCTGATGCAATATTTGCTAGTTGGTGATCGATGGCGCTTTTATCACTGCTAAGAGATAATTTTCTTCTATATGGAGGAGAGGGGCTCACCTGGTTCCAGAATTGTCCCTGGTTTCTTAAGACGCAATATAGATGTCAGCTCAATTATATAATAACATGGCGCTAGTCAGTTCATCTAGAGCTTATACAAGATGCAAATAAGTAGGTTTGTTCTGAGATTCCCTTTTGACTATGTCACTACTGCAGAGTGCGAACCCTGTGGTGAGAGCTATTTGAATTGTGCATCATGGTATTAGTCACTTTTATTGTTATCTTTTAAATGTCTCTGGGTCCCAAGGGATTCATAGACGGAGGAGGCGTAATCGCGTAATACATGGCATGTTGCAGCTATGCTCATTAGCGGATGACACCCGTTATCCTTGGACCTAATTCTTATGTATGTCTGCGCACTAGATTTGCTTATACGCTAGCAACATGTGGCGTGGTTTGGGCGTATTAGTTGTGGAGTACTCTTTCATTACTGGCGTATATTTTCTGTGTGAACATGTTCCGAGACCCGCCCACAGAATCCTGTGTGAGTTTCCAACTAACCAAATAGTGAAAAGCACGTATTTCTTGCGACCGACTTTTTTCTCAAGGGCTGGCCAGATTCTCTCGAGCACAAATCTTATGAGAGCAAAGATATATATAACGTGTATTGAACGCAATAAGTCATGTCAATTGTAAATGCAAAAATGACATTGTTTCTGTGTATCGGAGTCGACTTTAAACTCCTAGGGACATTCCCCCGAGCCCACACTTTCTCTCTCGCCAGTTGACACGGAGTAGAAACCGAATTTAATACGACACATCGAACATAAGGGTGTTCTGTGCAGCCCTAGGGCGAAACTTAGACCAGCAGACTGATAGGGTGTTAAATCTTCTTATATACACACATTATGAGTTGGTTATTCAGCAGTAATACGTTGTAAAACGACGCAAGCGGAAATTTTTCTCTATTCGTCCAGCGGCGGACTTTGTAGCTATTGAGATTTATTTTCAAACGCGGAAAAGTTTGATAGGCCATGTCAGTTTATCAGCATAAGGCACAGATCTAAGATTAAACTATTATATGTGGAAGAAAAATTCCTATATTGCGATCCGTCTTCCGTTCACGTTATGTCCTGGGATGCTGTCTATGCGAATAGCTAAGCGTTCATTTAAAGCATACCTCTTCTGCACAAGTCCGCGTAAACTTAGTTGTTAGCGGTCGTAGAGTACAGATTGTGTTGTGACTTCCCTAATTACTCGCTTTATATCATACAACCTTTGATAGTATAGACTTGAGAAATTATATATAATCAGCTAAGAGCGGGAGAGTTGATATTCTAACCTAACACCGAGGCAAGTAAATAGAAAAATTTTTAAAATTTTTCTTCGTCCCACGTCTCTCAAGAGAGAGAGAGTCAATAGTACCTCAGCTGTAAACAATAAAAGGCAAACTTTTTCTTCAAAATTATGTTACTGTTGTCTATGTATAAATACCTTATATACGAACAGTAGTAAGATAGGCGTGTGCAATGCAAATGATGTACCGATTTTATTCTATATATGTGTTATTCGTATAATTTATTTGGTTTGAGTGTATATAATTAAAAAAAAAAAAAAAAAGAAAACCCGATTATTTTTGACCAGCCCATTTGCCTCTCTCTTATCTACTTGACTGTAGCGATATTGAGAGAAGTTTGTTTTCACGAATTTTATGTATTGTATTTTCCGTGTAAAACAATGACTGGCGTTCACAGCATTCATATTCAAGAATATAACATACACACCATACATGGTATGAGTAACTGACCTAATATAACATTTATGTTGCTACGTAATGTCACGACTTCGAATAAGAGTATCTAACGTAACTGCAGCGGTTTACCGAGTAGTTGAGATTTTCACACCTTGTTACTTCGTACGGGTTATACGAAATTCACTACTTCAACTATTTATTCGTATATATACGGTGATGCCATAGAAACCCGTAGGATTTCTCAGTTCATATTCATCTGGTGGGCATCCGAAGGGTCTGTCCAATCCTTAAGCGGAGGGGCGAGCATCAATATATATATATGCAAATAAAGTTGGACGGTGACCTCTGTATGGGCGCATAATCCTTTAAACCATAAGGTATACAATTATTCCGAAGTAGCAAATAAACCCTGACAGAAGAGAGGACACAATGAAGAGTGGAGGGGACTTACAATAACAAATTCACGTCGTTATATAAATAAACAAACCCCTTACTACATAGACAGGTACTCCTCTATATAATGGCAGATAAAGGCAAACATATATATTATATATGGTTATTGTTGTGTATGTATAGGAATACTACACCAGGAATAAAAAAGAAATATATAACCGTAGAGGTTAATTGTTATGTTATATAGAGCTTATCTCCATATCATTCCACTCTAATTTGGGACTAAGGAACTCCTATTTACCATTTTACTTACTACCATTGATACGAGAGCCACATTAATTGAGATACGATAAGATTGGTAGCTTAATTGTATTGAATACCAAGAATTTGAACTACTCTCATTTATAGTGTTACTCTTTAATTATTGTAGAGATTATTGACAGACTGTTAGTCTCTAATTATACCTACTACTTTATGTTGTGTGTGTTTAATTTTAATAACTGAGAATGGCCGCGGGACCGCTTAGACTGTAACCAGTGATTTTGTTTGAGAAAACCTTTTCTTGACCATTTTATTTACTGCCCAGAGTTCTTAGAGCAGAATTTGCCGAGAGAGAGATAAGGTCATGATATGTGCTCTGAACTGGGAAGTTTAAACGCGCGCTATACCTCTTGTGACTTCTACTCGCACATATAGAGATCATCAGCATCCTCAACCCCTATCCCGTAATATTACCAAATTCCTAGAGTGGTTAGCTTGAGGTTATTTATTTATCATAACCGGGTAGACCTACTATGTTGTATAGTCATGACAAAGCAACCATCATTTGCGTTGACATTCCGCAAATGATGCGGGAGACGAGAGAGGGAGAGAGAAAGCAAGTTACTCATCAGATTCGATACTATCAGTACTAGGTGTGAGAGTAAGGCTCTTAGTTTTGGTTATTTTAAAAAAACTCCACACTGGTTTTCTGAGAACACTGCGCAAATGGTGACGATGAATCTGCCTCCCTGCTATTGCCTACAGTGAGTCTGACAGGTTGTCCGCTTAGTGACTCCAATTTGGCATATACAGTATGTATAGGCGAATACACATTTCCTATGAATTTTATTCTATCTCTCCTTTTTAGTTATTTGGTTATCAGAAAACTTTATTCTCTAAATGTGGTTGTTGTTGTGCATTTTTCCTTTTTTTTTTTCACTTTTCTCCGTTCATTGATCGCTGATGTTGATTGCATATTGACTGTAACAATTGTATTGATAATTGTTTATAAGCATCAGAAAATTTTCATCTGTCTATTTTTTTTTTTGTTATTTTTTTTTAGTACCGTTTGAAGCGCAGCATAAAAAATTAACACGTTATAGAAAACAGTGGTCTATCCCCGAAAATGGTATTTAATATGAATGAAGTGGAATCAGATTAACAATATTTTTAAATATTTAAATATGTTATACGAATGAACAATAAACAGATCGTTATATGAGTATATTATTTTACATAAGCTTACGTACATAATCTTACATATCTACATCACTTATCCCATTCCTCACAACAGATAATTGTTTTCAACTGAGAATGGAACAATGAATTCAGCCTTTAAATTTTAGGTATTTAGAGATTTTGTAATTTCATTTAATTCAACCCTTCAGTCAGGATTAGCAAACCATCCCCTTGTCTTTTCACTATAGGCTAAAATGTGGTGTGCGTTAATTTCTATACTATAGTACTATGGCGTGACTCTCATAACAGTTTAATATGTCTTCCTGCATACCAGAACGATGAGAGATATAGATGAGAAACTATTCATGATTATAGTTTGTAGGATAATAGATTATTCGTACATGGAGACACTTTCGTAATTCCGTTCGCAGATGTAGCAGTCGTACGTCAGATCAACGCTTCGCAAGATCTAACCAGGTCTCTCCATTTCATGCTATTTATGCCACTTAGATCAGAGTTTAAGTAAATTCAGAAAAATTAGCAAATCTCCAGGCGTGAGATTAATATATTTCTCAAAGTTAAATTCCCGGTTGAATTCGTGCGTCTTAACTGAAGCTTGGTCCACATAGAGAATCATTTTTACAAATAATCGTAATTGTTAATTTGAAAAAATTTTTATAAAAAAACCTCACTGATATGTTATTATAACTTTTTGTTGTGTACATAAATAGGGTGTTTTTTATGTAGAGGAGAAGTGTGTCTTTTAACTGCCTTGGGGCAATTGGAAAAGCGTCATTAAGTGTCTATAGGGAAGCCTTCAAATGTTCAAGTCCACGTCAAAACATGTCGAAATGGAACGAGAAGATATGAAATTATTTTTCTTCGGCCGACTTGCTCTGAGAAGTAAATAAAATTGTCCCATGAAAGTTTCTTAAAAAATCTTTTTCGAGTCACTTTAAGGTCAAACTTTAAGGCTTTGTTTAAAAAAAATTTTATTTTATTGCTTCTTTTAATTGATGGTCATATTGCCAGATATTTTGATTATCTTGATAATAATTAAGCGGCACAATCAACATGAATTGCATTACACTTTATTTGAGGCAATAACTTGGAGCTTGAACAGCTTTGACATGAGTGTCGTGAAGATTACGTGTTTTCTGTAGCTAACTGCCATCCTTCTTCCATGAGAGCAACTTGAGAAATTGTGGTTTGTGGTTTGAAAGGTGTCCTCAAGTTGGCATGTTATTGTTATTATAAACAATTGCTTTGGCCCATTATGACAGGAGATGTTTGCGATACTTAGTTGACATCCGTTTGCTAATGCACTTACATGTTAAAAGACTCGGCTTAATTGAGTAGACGGCCTCTAATGTTGGATTGAGCTTAAACCCCATAAGAACAAAAAATTTTTAATGTTCGATGCTGTCCTTGCACACATACATACATACATAATTGGCCATTACAACTCTTCAGTCAAAATTATGGCCTAGTTTCTGACACCACTTATGTTGTGTGTGTTAATTTTATACATGAGTGGTGGTGCATACAGTTTAAAGTCAACGCCGAACGACAGAATGTGTCCTTGGACACATATTTTGCCATTTCAAAAAGCTAATGGTTTTTCCCAAAATATCAGGAAAAGCATACACATAGCACTCTTAACTCTGATGTGAGGTCAAGTGCGCAGTGTTATGTGGTGAGCCATTTCTCGGATACTGTTTCAAAAGAATCTGTTTGATTCGAAATTTTGCTTTCACAGAATATGGACAACTTTTTGATCTAAGCGTTTTAGCAATTGGGCACTTTGGCTGGCTATGCAGCAAATTATTTTTAAAGCTGAACTCTACGTACAGAAGCTAAGAAAGCCATTAAAACTTCTATGTTGGAACTAGAACTCTTATGTGAAGTGGGAGAGGAATATTAGGTAAGTATGATCAACAAAAACGAATATAAAAAGAGTAAAAATCTCTGCACAAGCCAAGTGGGTTTGAGACAATCAAAACTTTTGTGTTGAGACTACAATAAAAGGTTACTGAAATCATGCCTTAGACTACACAGAAATAATTAAGGGTTGGTAATTGATAGTCTCTGAGTACATTTATTCAAAATGGGTTGGCCTCGAGCTTAACATGTAGATTTTGTGACGATGAGAATCAATTTTCGGCATAATTATTGGAACCGGGGATATTAGTTGGCAGTCGCTGTATTCTAGTAGGTAGAGTGTTGGCTTATTAGACGAAAGGCCAGGGTTCGTATCCCCATCAAAAACGAAATGTGAACAAATATTTCTTTGGCGACTTCCTCTCAGCAGATTTCTGGCAAAAACTCTGAGAGTAAAATAAAATTGCCATGAAAAGTTTCTCAAAAATTCTATCGTTCGAAGTCGACTTTAAACTGTAGGTCACTCATGTATAAAATTAACACACGCAACATAAGTGATGTTAGAAGTTAGGTGGTAGTCCTGACTGAAGGGTTGTAATGGCCAATTATGTATGTATGTGGGACATTAGTGTATGCCAGAAGAAACACATGGAAGTGCTTTGAAGTCACCGTAGTCTGATAGGTAGTGTGTTAGCTATCTATATATAGAAGAGAGAACACGGTTCAAAACTCAGGTCAGACATCCCTAATAAAATGAAATAGGAAAACATATTTCTTAGGCTACTACCTCATAGCAGATTTCTGGAAAAAATTCTGAGAGTAAAATAAAATTGCCATGAAAAGTTACTAAAACATCTCTTGGTATATACTTTAAATTGTAGGTACACTTATGTATAAAATTAACACACACAACATAAGTGATGTTAGAAGTTAGGTTGTAATCCTGACTCAATGGTTGTAATGTAAAATTATGTATAAATAATGCGCAGAAAACTGGCAAAAGCCATATCGAACATTATTTAAATTGAAAGATATGAACCCTTAAAAAGAACACCCTTTATTATGCTCGCAAACAACGTACGCAATTACTATACGAAACCTATAACCTCCCAGACGTGTTTTATCTATTGCTGAACGAATTTTATGTAGAAAAAAAATTTACATTTTCATTTTCTCTAACTCGCGTCTTTGTTTCACGCGAAAGCATTTAAAAATTTATGCATTCAACAATATGTTCTACGTTATGCACTTATTGTTATTGCATGTATCTTGTTGTTGTTGTTGTTGTTGTAGTTGTTGTTGTTGTTAAATCGTTATTGTTTCTGATGCTGATGACAATACCTATGCTGTTGTTAATAATGTTGATGGTGTTCGGCGGTTCGATGTGTATTACTGAAATGTTGCAACATTGACTTTTACACTAAATTAGTCCTGTGGCAAATTTTGTTTGCCACAAAAAGTTGTCATTAAAGTATCATCGCATCCCTTAACACATTTAAACATCTTTTTGCATAATATTTTCCTATTTGTTGCTTTTTTTTGTGTTTAAAATTTGAGTCGCTGATATATAAGCCGTGATTTACATGCTTTTAAGTTATCGTGAGAATCTTTTTTTTTGTGTCGCATGGTGATTTATTATATGTATTGACATTGTTTCAATTTTGTTGTATTCGATTTAAAGAACAAAGAATATGAAATGAATTTTGGTTTTCATATGCCAGAAAATATGAAGTTTCAAACCAAATCTCTTTTAGATTTTTTTCTTACGACTTTCAAACTGGAATGGTTTGATGTTTGAATAAAAAAATGATCGAAACACTGATAAGCCAGACTGCATTTAATACAAAAAAACAATTTTTATAAATTTTGTCAAAATAAAGGCTCTTCATCATGACAGATATTATCATAACTTATATTGCTTTTGTTGTCACTGTTGCATTAAATCGCTGCTCTTCTCAAGATGCAACGCTGCTTGATCTTCCAAAGATTTTGTTAATGATATTACGTTTTCAGGCTAAGAAGACTACTGTTTTCTGGGTTATTCACGTGCATTTGAAAATTAGAAAACCTTTGTAGAAAATCCTAACGGTCAAACAGTACGATTTGCAACCATTCACAAACCCTGTCCCACAAATCGATGGATGTATAGGTAGATAGCATGAGTTGTGTTGTTAGAACGTTATATTATTCAAAACCACATATCGCTGGCATCCAGATTATATAATTCAGGCTTAAAAAGTTCAGATCAACTCCGATTGAAGTGATGCCAGACCAAATTCGTGCGCTAAAAAATAAAGTTCAAGCGCTACTAACCATAAAACAGTGATTTTTCGGGGTGCATTGGATGCTTGGGAGATAATCAAGTGGATTGCTATCTAATGCAGCTAACTCACATCGTTATTTTTAATGTTAACTTTCAGTTTCTGTGCTAGTTGATTTTGTATGGTTGTTAGCCTAAGCGCTCAATGTAAAAATCACAATGCTTGTGGTCTGCGAAAGCTCGCGCGAATTATATGCACTGTTGTGAATTCTATATCCTTACTATGATGATTTGCAAAAAGTCCACCTCAGCAAACGCCATAACTTATTGAAAGGATATTTACTTACTAATTAGACATTACAACCTAGCTTCCCACAACCCGCTACGTTGTAGTGCTCAGTTTTAGCATGAATGACGTACCTACAGTTTAGAGAGTACTTCACAAAAATTTTGACAAACTTTTCATTGCAGTATTTGTTTACTCTCTTAGTTTTGCCCAGAATGTGCTGGAGTGAAGTTCACCGAAGAAATATTTTTCGTATTATGTTTTGTTCTTGATGACCTGAGTTTGAAGATGTCTCCTTACGTCTAACAAGCCAAGAAAACTGCCTGTTAGACTACGATGAGTTCAACAGAACAACATAAGAATGAAAAAGGAAATGGTTAGCAATGGACCCTCTAGAACTGCCAATTCAGGCAACAATAATTTGAAAGACAATATCGAACTTACTAGAAACGTATGGAAGCGCTTATTGCTCAATGAATCAGATCGGTGAAACCCTGCACAGCCCAGCCGAATATTTTCTTTTATTTTCATGATCCAATGCCAAATTCTCCTGCAATAGTAAATTCAAACCCAGAGATATTATGTCGTAATGAAGAATTTTCTTTTATAAACCGGAATAGTATTGCAACCCCATCTCCGGATTAATTTTGTATTTAAATTTTAATAAAACTTATACAACGTACATATTGGGTAATAATCATTATAAAGTACGTATTTTACAGAAATTTACAACTTTTCACTATTTCGCAGTTATATTGTATCCTTGGAAAAATCTTGCAAAGAAATTTATAAAAATTATTTCTTGTTGTTTCGTTCTTCATTTCTATTCGGTCAATGTTGTCTGCATTAAAATACCCCAAAACGTATTTAGCACGCTTTGACCTCTTGCACTAACACATCTATCTTTACTTATGTTGCAGCTGCAAAGTACCACTAAAGTGACTTTTAAATGTTGCAACAACGCATAGTAAATATGCCAACAGAATTTTTACTGTAAATACACATATTCACGTTATTAATTGTATGTATTGTATATACGATATGTAGATCAGCAGAAAAAGAAAAACGAATGGAAAATGCAACTGAATTACAATTACATAGAAAAAGAAGAACAAGAGAAAGTATAAGAGACAAACGAGCGTTTAGATTCATAACTAAATTCAATTTACTTCTTCAAATGCTCTTTAATAGTTTAAGTTTATAAATGATGACAGTAAGATTTCGTATTTCGTTATTCTTTCCTTTTTTTTCTTTTTGCTGCACACATTTATTGTACTTTAAATACCATAAACATGTCTATACGTAGTACAGGAGCAGAACAGCACACCAGCAACAATAGACATGACATGTTATCTACAGATATGCTTACATCATACATCCTTAGTGCGGTGCTTTCAGAATTGAAAAGAATGCATTGATTTTTCTTTGTAGCATAGTTCAGTCTTTTGCTTTAAAGTGAAACTGGATAACCTGCTGAATGTCCACAATGATTTTGAAAAAGAAAAAGTTTGTTCACAGATAGCAGAAAGCTGAAATAATTTAGTATTTCGGGCAGAATGCTGCTTGCAGATTTTATTTCATAGCTCAATGATCAATATATTCAGTTCCTCTGTAGGGCCTTTGCTTACAGGATTTCCGAATTTTGTGTAGTCGATAACGTCATCTTGTTACGCTAATCTGTATAATTTATGTCATTTATTCAGTCTGTTATGCCAAACCATCATGGGACACCAAAGACAACGACATATCGTCACTGAATGAGCTCCAAATATTTGGCAACTGATCCAGATTTTCTTGAATAGATATTTCTTGAGAAGCCTACCTAAATGAATAAAATTTCATGTTATTCAAGAGCATCTAAGCAGTTAGAAAAAGTCACTATTTGCGTTGGATTTGACTGACGCGTAATAATGCTCCATGTGTTTCAGAAGAAGACGTTGGTTTGCTCAATGATTGAAAAACCTAACGTCAATGTAATTCAATAAGACAACGCTAGATCCACTCAGCTTATGCTACATTGGTTATTTCTGCTAGTTGAGGCAATACCATTCGCGTGGAGCATCATTCATCCGTGTAATTTGATCCCCTTTATGAATGCCCAAAAAGCCACAAATCACAGAATAGCAGTTCTCAATCCAACATAACCATGCCTTGGGTCAAACTACAGCATACAGATTTGCTCAACCTCGAGCAGTCGAAACGACTTTTAATTTGAAACCAATTGTTGTAAACGAATACACAATTTCGTTTAAGCATGGAACAAATCGCAACACTTTGCATTCTTTACAAGGGCTGCTTCAAAAAAGCTGAGTTAATAATTGATCTCAAATTTTTGTTATTATAGTCATGATATACGTTCCATGTGCATTAAGTATAAACCTCAATTGCTCCAAAATGTGGCTGTAATCCATACATAAGCACCATCAAATGAACTTTACTTTATTCATGCAGCATTTTGTATAGGGAAATAGGAAAACAATGTTATGTGCGGAATTAAATAAGGGCGATTGTGATTTAGAACATAGTTTGAATTTCGCTTAGATTGCAACAAAAAGGAAAACCAAACTTTGCAATAAGAACATTTACATGCGACTAATGCAGTCGATACAACAAATTATTGTTGTAAGCATTGTGCCATTCACTGGCTAATCGAATATGGAAAAGAAAAAGTCAACGAGTATTACGTTAAAAACACAAACAATACAGGAACCTACAAAGGAAAGAAAGGAACACCAACTCGATTATAAGCGAAAAATTTCTTACTTTAGTCAATTTCAACCTAGTTCTTACACCACCCATTGTATGGTGAATTTTATGCATGGAGTGGCGAAGCTTACAGTTTGAAGTCAACTCCGAACGACAGTTTTTGCAGAGAAGCTTTTCATGGCAATTTTATTTACTCTCATTGTATTCCCAGAAATCGCTGAGAGCATGTATTAGAAAGAAATATCGTACGTTTCTACTATTTTGTTGGAGATGTCCTGGCTGGGTTTATACTGTGGCTTAGCGTTTAATAAGCCAACACACTACATATTCTAGACTATGTTTTTTTTTTTTTTTTGCTTCTAGGCATAATATTCTGCTTGCACCATTGAATGAATAAATGAAAATAATGGAAGAAAACTCGATGGAAATGCTTTAGCGCACCCTATGCCCCTTGAAGTCGCTAAAAACTTATCAATTGAGATTCTATTCTATGAGACTGATACTTCCTTCTACCAATAAATGTTCACCCCTAATTAATCAAAATGATAAGATTCTTTGAAATACTTGTCGACCACAACTTTTTGTGAGAAAAGTTGTAAAGCAAAACTTTTTTTGCCATAAAACTTTAAACAGCAAAGAAACAAGAATAAATAACAACACAAAAAAATTTTAGAAAAGCATAATGTTTGTAATTTTTTGTTTCGCATGGTTTTTTTTGCCCGCGTTTAATTGTTTTGTTGTTTGTTGCTGCGTACAAATGATTTATGATTTGCTAAACGCTTAGAGTAGAATATAAAATTATAAAAAAAAAAAACTAAGAGTACAATGGTAGAAGTTGTAGTTCTATAAACCGTAAAGCACAAATCGACAAATAGGGATGATGAGACTAAGAGAGATATTCTTATCACAGCGACATGGCGGTGACACAATGTAAAGCTGGCGGTTTCAAACATTTTTCATACCCAATGTACGTTTGACATTCAAAAAAAAAAGAAGGGAACACTAGTAGTAATAGCGGCAGAGCGATCATACATCAGCATCAGCATCAGCAGTTGCTTTTGATTATGTTAGTCATTCATCTTTCATTCATTATTTCGTTTTTGTTTTTGTTGTAGTTGTATGTTGGCGTGGTGGCAATGGTACAAGCCACAGTCAACCAACTAACCAAATAAGCAAGCATTTGTTTGCTTGCCTTTTACAATATTACCATACGGCAAAACGTTGTTCTCTATTTAACCCACCCTTAATTCCTTTATCTGTACACAGCCTCCTTGGTTTTTTTTACCATTTTTTCCCCCATTCTGTTGTTGTTGTTTTATTTTATTTTCTTTTTTTTTTTAACTGAATATCAATTTGTGTAATATTTTAATATGGGCAACATGTGTAAAACCGCGTTATCATCATTCACAGTGGTATAAAATAGTTGTACACCATGAACACGGAAATGCAAATTTAATTTGAAAAGCTCACCAGGACTATGGAGAATGAGTTCTGTTTTGTGTTACACAGGCAATTGTATTTACAGGGAAGTAATTCATGCTGTTCTATTACACAATAAGGAATATAATTTAATTTAAAGAAAATTTAAGCATGTTTTATAGTTCAATTAGGGTATGAGATTTGATTTTATTAGAAAGATTGTGTATAATTTCAATGCATACCCGCCAAAGATCTGATGGCAACAGACGGGAGAGAAGAGTGGCCAGGGGAAATAATGTGTCAGCAAGACAAGCCATTAAATTTTATGGCAATAAGTGTGGGCATCACCCTAGTCTAGTAAGAAGTGTGTTGGCGCTTCAAACCACAGACCGGATATCTCCAACAAAAAGTGAATATGAACAAATATTTCTTTGGTGAATTCCTCTCAGTAGAGATCTCACAACAACTCTGAGAGTAAATAAAATAAATTTGCCATGGAAAGTTTCTCAAAAATTAGTCGTTCGGAGCCGAATTTAAACTGTAGGTCCCGGCACTCTTGTATAAAATTAACACACGCAACATAAGTGGCGATCCTGAAAAGCTTGGTCGTAATCCTAACTGAAGGGTTGCTATGATCAATTATGTATGCATTTAAGTGTGGCAAGGGGTCTGGCAATTCATCTCAGTTAATCCTATTAAATAGTGTCTAAAGTTTTTGATTTGCTTGAAAGACCAATAGACACTATCATTCAAATATCTGACACGTCTGCTCTGGGTGGAGAGCATTCGAAATGTTCAATTTATCATGACTCCAGCTTTAAACCAGGCTGAACTTGACCGATGTCATATGATGGAGATCTTGAAAGACTTAAGAAAATCTCCTATCAGAAGTCTAACGGCATCAAATTGTAGTTCATGTCCTCAAATCGCTCGTGCAGAATTTTCAAATGTGATATGAAATCACATGCCTTTGGTATCCTGATCATAGAAACCAAAAAAGAAAAAAGTTTGTAGTTTTCAACTTATAGTGCTTGTCGTTGCCAGTATTGGCCTGATCAATGTCAAGGAGTGATGATACTGTCAGATTAAAACGCCCATTAACAACCAACATTGCTTTAGAAATTGGTCCTATTGCAGAGGTTGATTTTTCAATGATTTTTCTGTTGTCAAGTGCTTCAGAGCAGATGAAAGCTTGTGTGGCACAGGGTAGCATTTTAGGTGACATTAATAATGGTTGAGCATAGCTAAACACTCTCAGGATAGATTTAATCGCTTAGAAGCACATTTTTTTAGCTGGAAAAGCGATTAAATATGCCAGGATATGGAAAGACAAAAATTCATTACTAAAGCCAAGGGAACCTCTAGTAAACTTTACCACCTGCTCACAAAAGGACGCAAAGTTAGAGTACAAGTGAGCTTAGGAGGAACGCATGGAGATCATGAGAGCATTTGAGAATCACTGACATCATTCAAAAGTATACATAGTCAAGTATACATAGTCATTTACTTTATCATCTATTCCGCTTAAACATTTCACGAACAAATTCTCCAAAATAAAATTTTTTCCATCTACTGTAAATAAAACATTTGCTGACAAAGCTTATAAGTTTCAAGACAAATATAAAAAAGCCATAACCATTTAACATTTACCGGCTAAAATCTACGAGGGTAAATAAGTTAATGCAAGATGAGTGTAGCAGTGGTAGTATTGGTCTAATGCGCCCGTAGTGGAAGAACCATGAAGAGGTGAGCAGCTGTAAGACGGTATAGGGAGGCAGGGTTAAAGAAGAAAGTCGGTTTACAGATGAAGGAAAAATGGCAGGTGTTTTATCACAATAAATTATGCATTTTGCTAAATGTTTAAACAATTGAATTCGTAATTTACATAATGCGAGTAATGCTTAACTTACGTTATTAAATCATGCCACAACAACAGTTGTGATTAAAATAATAGTTTGGGTAAACGGAATATTGGAATGTAATTTGTTTTACTATTTCAATCAAGATAATGATCTTGTTTCTCACGCCACTTATGTTAAGCGTGTTATTTTTACACATGAATATGCGGGGGCCTACAATTTAAATTCGGCTTTGAATGAGAATTTTTTTTTTTGAGAATTTTTTCATGACAATTTTTATTTACTCTCAGATTTTTTGCCAGAATTCTGATGAAAGAAAGTTGACGACGGAATGTATGACCTGGGTTTTGAACCGTGGCCTCACGTCTAATTTGCCATTACTCTACCTACTAGACTACAGCGTCTTCATTTATCTTCATTTGTTCATTGTTATCATGTCTGCTAAGATTCTTCGCTTCCTACTATTCGAGTGACCGCATTTTTGTGTTCCAAGTAGATTCAATTTGAGGACTATTTTTGCTATACAGCATGTCGACTCAATTCAGTGCCATTTACGTAATTTCATCTCCAGAGCAATTGTTTTTCGTTTACATATTATGTAAAGCTTTGCGTTGGAAGTCAAGTTGTGAGACCGTCATATGCAAACAATTTTTCTCAAGCTAAGGTTCCCTCTCCCCACTCACACAAATCTTGTTTCTTTTCTGAACAGAGTATAGATTCTATATTCACTTTGAATGTCGTATTTTGCTTGTAGATGGTAGTTACTGGCACTTCCATAACTTTGAAACCATGCCAATGGGGGCTTTTGCAAGTCGAACTTCGATAAACGGATTCACTCCACGATCTGGGGTGACTTGGCTGAAAAGGAAAGTGAAAATTTGTGCTGATCATAGGTAGTGCGTTGGCTTATAGGACATAAAGCCGCGGTTCAAATCCCAGGTCAGACATCTTGATCGAAACGAAATATGAAAAATATTTCTTTGGCGACTGCCTTTCAGCAAATTTCTAAAAGCGAAAAAAATTGCCATGAAAAGTTTCTCAAAAAAATCTCTCGTTTAAAGTCGACTTTAAATTGTAGATCCCGCCACTGTACATCGAGGTTACATCGTAATACAGACTGAAGGATTTCAATGAACAATTATGTATGTGAGTTGTTTGCTTGCATGTTTTTCCTTTGCATATGCTTGTAAACTGTTCAGTTTTTCTTGTATGTGGTTTCGCTTTGTGACAATCAACGCAAAATTATTAGCGTAAAACAATTTCTTGACTAATGGGGGTGCCAGAGCATGACCCTGTTGAGAGTGGAGTTTTCTCGCTTGCAGTACTTGTCAATTACTAGCAGAATTATGAAGAGGGGAAGTATACTTCCTGTCGAAGACCTAAAGTAACATCAATGTGGTTAGAAAGTGTAGTTCTATGCAACACTCTACACTGTACAACATGACAGTATGGAGCTTGTATGAAACGCTTAACTGATTTCTTTTTCCTAATATTACTTTAGAGGTTTAGATGTTTTAGACGAATCGAGTTTCATCAGACAAGATGTAAGTCCCCAAGAGGAATTCAGTAAATATCAATTTTTTTGCCTACAGACCGCCCTTCCCTGGTCTCTGATCGTTATAAGAAAGGTGACAGCCATAATCAATGTTATAGGAAGATCAACAATAGCAACTTAGAGGACACAAGAGAACCACGTTACGGCAGCTGCCGTGTAATTCTAATTTACCTGTATGGGGGAACTTTGGTTTACTATCCATTTAGTCGTTACAGGTTTAATGCATGCAGCAAATTTATGCTTCAAACCAGTTTGAATTAAACAACCTCTATACAATACAATAACTGTAAAAGGACCCGTTATATTTTATTATATTCAAACTGTATTTGACATAAATTTTACTGTTAAACACTTTTATTATTCAAAACAGATAATACCCACTCTACATTTGTATCCCTAACTGTTTGAACTTAAGGATCCGGAAGGAACCAAAGAAACAAACCAAAAAAGAAAAAAAAAAAGAAAATGAAATGAAAGAAACTGCACAACCTTAGATGACGATATAAATACCACACCAACAGTTTAAAATGATGGATGTTATTTTACAGCATAAATGAATAGACGAATGGATGGTTGGTTGGCTGGATGGTTAGTTGGCTGGATGGCTGTATGGCTGTATAGCTGGCTGACTGTTTGCAATGGCATCGGATGGATGAGTGGACAAATGCTTAAGATGACTAATATTGTTGTGAATGTGTTTTTCGGTTTTGGAGTGGAGTGGTGATATGATGTTTTGTTAAATCGTCTTTTCAAATAAATGACAAAATTCGGGTATGAAGAATTAATAATAATCACCAAACCAAACCAACATCAAATTTGTACATTTCGAATTTCGGAAGAGGTTTTAAAGTTCACAACATAATATATAAAAAGAGAAGAACAAAAGTACAAAGTAAAAAGAAAAAAATAAATAAAAAAAACACCTCAAGATGAAGAATGATGAGATATACTCGTACATTTAAAAAGTAAGGAGGAGTGATTTTAATATCTTGTCCACATTATCAAACTAATGTTGGCTATGAATTGTATGAAAACGACATTGGTGTGGCTGATATCGTTGATGATGATTGTTGATTTGTTATGATGGATTACGTGTCATATCAAACAGAAGGTGTGCAACTGTCGCTGCAGTTGCTATTGTGTTTGTACGAATAGATTGTATTTCCTTGCCGTAGGTAATTTGTTTGTAAGGCATTATAATGCAAAACATTAATGTGCTAAATTAAGGCAAACATCAATTTTAATTTCGGCTCCATTTAAATGAATCTCAATGTAATTTAGACTTTGTTAAGTTATTTTTCAATTAAATTGTTTTCATTTTAGTTAATTACAGAGAATAATGAATTTTTGAATTTGATTTCGAGCAGCATTATTAGACAAACGGTAAAGGGGACAGCAAATGTAAAAAATTTCTTTAAAAATGAAAACATTGACATTGTAATGAGATTATTAACATGAGAAATTTAAAGAATAAATAAACCAATGGGACCTATGCCTTAAAAATGAGGTTACAATGATGGCTGCAGTTATCAGTTACGCAGACTCAAGAGCACAGTTTTGTTTTCGCTTTGCATATCGAGTTTTATGTCAAGAAAGCTTACTTTCTTGGACTATTGTCCATCACGTTTAGCATGGGAGTAGTGCTATGCAAAAGTAGTCACATTAATCCGATAAAAAAGAGACCGCTCAGTTATAAAAAAGTTCTATGAATTGAATTGCATGAGGTTTGCTAAAATTAAATTGCTTTGTTGTGTCCATAAGTAACCAGATATCTGAATGAGCATCTAAAAATCACTTTCAACGATGAGACTATTTCTAGATGAAAGGGTACAAGAACGAATAAAATAATCGAATTTGGTAAGATATCAATCAACATTAAAAAAGTGATTGTTTGGTGTCAATTTTAGGCTGGCCGATGACGCCACTAGCGGCATTCTCAATAGGGCGGTGACTACCAACTTCTTTTCAACTGAATCGGATAATTTGGATTCCAACGATATTTGGTTTGAATAAGACGGCGCTACACAGTTTATGTCACATTGGGAAATTACAGACCAGGATTATCTTACTAAATAAACTGTTAATCACTAAGATAGTGCGACATTTTTGTGAAGTTTTCTAAAGGCGTAGTTGTATGCGAATAAGCCGTATACTACAGCGTTTCTCAACTCCAACATAACCCATACCATCGGTCAAATTCAACTTGATGTATGCGCCAGTGTTATGGAAAATTGTAAATTTCGGATGTGCTTCAATCATAG
>QOCX01002799.1:0-20250 GCA_005959815.1 Sarcophaga bullata
ATGTTTCCATAGACACAACGAGAGATGACTCCAGACTAGAAAGTCTATAAAGCCTAGTAGCCTTTGGTCATTTGGTCTATTGACCATGCTGAAATTAACACGCTACTTGGTCTCAATAAGAACAATGTGAGACTAGTAACTGTGTTCCAACAATAAGCTGTATGCGCTCCTCAACGATGTGAACGTCGAGCAGCGTATTAATCCAATGGATTAATCAATGTCCCGGCGAGCAGACTAGTATCTGATAGAGCGAATTGTGAAAAGTAATGAAGCTATGTCTATCCGATGTTGTGACCACGGACGAACGCGTCAATGGCAATAGCATGCAAAAACAGCAGCTCCGGAACAAGGCCGAAATTCCAATAACAGCAGTTTTTAAGCCAATTAAGATAATAAGTAACGTGTTCCTCAAGAGGATGATATGATATCGAGACGCTGCAGTAGAATCCAAAACAGATTCCATCTGATACCTCTAAGTGATATTGAATATGCATGACAATGAAAATGCGATAGAAAACCCTCCGCAGAATGACCCCAGCTTATTTAGCTGCCTCGTGGGAGAATATGTCTTTGAGGGTTTATTCTTTTAAGCTTAAACATTCAGCAGATCCTGAGTTTTAAGTGAGATTAAGCTGACTTAAGCAGTCCAACGAACAGGAAGTACCTCCTTTAAGAATACTAACATCAAGGACGAACCATTGACCTTTTGCATGATTTTCACATGTTAAGTTAACGAAGAACACCTACACATTGTCACATGCAACAGCGATATTAAAAGAATTCGTATTTAACCTACTTCTTCAAACAATTTTTTTTCTTAATCGCTTACAAATCTTGTGCTTTCTTAGACATTGCATATCCTCTTAGTATTTTAATTCATAGTTCTTTCGTTTAATTTAGTTTCATGCCCATTGTGTTCACTTTTAACAAGTACAAGTACAGTCGTTTAATTGCTTTCACATTACATGAACATTTATACAAAAAAATAAACAAAAAAAAAAAAAAACGAATTTAAAATGTCTCAATAAAATTAAACGATATGGTAGTTTTTTTTTTCTCTCCCAAGACTTTCTACGAACACAAGTTGTAGATTAAGACATAAAACTGAAAAACAACAACATGAATTATAAGAAAAAATAAAGACAAAGAGGGACACAAATCACTTCATCGCATCATTGAAGCAATTAAAAGTTTTTTTTTGTATATTTTTATGATCTCTTTTTTACTTTTACTGTGCCCTTTATTTCTCTCTCTTCATCTCTCTCTCTCTCTCTTTTGCCCCGCCATCAAATCGTCAAGCAAATAATTTAACTGATGTCTCAAGTAAAAGTTGTGATTGCAAGTAAAGCAAAAAAAAGCTTAAAAAGAGAGAAGAAAACAAACATGCCCGCATGAGTTTGTAAAAGCAAAAGAAATTAAGAAATTTATTATAAAGTACAATAACAAAAAAAAACAACAATCCTAACATGCCCCTAACCAGACCCAATACACAGAAAAACTTTATATCCTTACCCGAACCAAATACAACCGCGCACAACCCCACGCTTCCACCCTACAAACAGTTGACAACCCAACGTACTCTCTCCATACTACCAACCGCTCACACACCTACTCACCTACATCCTCTCTCACAACATACCACCGCCCTGCGTCCTTGAACAAGAATCACCCCCGCATCCACCTGTCTATCCCCAGTTTCTTTGCCCCTCTCTCTCTCTCTCTTTCTCTTTCTCTCTCTCTCTCTTTTTCTCTTTTTAAATTGACCAACTCTTCAAAACTTGTTTTTCTCAAGTGGCCACCCGCTCTATTAAATTAAAGTTTTCCTTAGTAAATGTAGATTGCATGTATGTGTGAACACTAAGTGTATAGGTTATAGAAGAAGAGCAAAAAAAAAAAACAGAGAGAGAGTATGTGTGTGTGATAGAGTTTGAAATTGAATTTGCTGTGAATTGCATGTTTGTTTGGGCATAAAATTATTTTCCATACTATTGTACTTGAAATAGTTGTTGGTCGTTGTTTTTTTTTTCTTTTTTCTTTTAACTTTCAATTGCATTTTTTGTTGTTTTTGTTGTTGTAATTTGTTCCCTATATGATTGCCAGTAATTTTCTAAAGTATTTTGTAAACAAGTGACGAACACTTGCTTACACTTAAACAACAACAAAGCGAAAGCAGTAGTTCGAGTGTTACAGTCCAAAGCTAGAAGAACCGCTATAATGAATGAGAAACTATCATGTGGGGTGAATAGGAGGAAAAGAAGAAGAAGTAGAAGAAGAAGAACTCTTTGTACTAAATGTACTGTGCTCTCAGCAGTAATCAAACGGAAGAAGATTTTTAACACAATCGTTAAGCTGCAGTATATGAGAGTTTATTGAGCGGTTATTTGTGTGAAAAATTAAAAAAGAAGTGATACAGTAAAGTCTCCAGAGGGGTAAATTAACGTAGCAAAGATACTTTAGAAAGAATAATTCATTGTTTTTTTTTTATTCTTTAGCAATGTCTGGTGAGAAAAAAGAGGTAACTTTGCAGATCTTCGGGAAGACTAACCTACCCAACACTTGCCATAAACTTATGCTAGGTTTACGATCCACGTTATTCAATGTGTGCTCGTATCGACTTGATGAAAATGAAATTGGATGCCTCTGTGTATAACAACGACAGCGCACCCTCTGTGCATTGATATTGATACTTGACACAGAAAGCTGAGTAGTGAAGCTTCCTGTGAGACGTAAATGACAGGGTTTCTCCATTTCTAAATTTAAATAGAAACGTTGCATAAATTTTCACAAAAATGCCCCCCCCCTCCCCCCTCTTCTAGATAATAACAACGTGGCCATCCATGCGATCGTAGAACATGCGCGAAACCCTTGCTAATGATAACTAAAACAAGAACCTTTAAAAAACTTATCCATAATACTACGAAGAGTAAAATACAGACATCTACCCGTATCAAGAAGATGCCGCCTTACATTGTCTTGGATTACCATAAAAACAACACAACAACCTCTTAGCAACGTCTTTATTGTTTTAAATTAGGAATTTCCTTAAAATTATCAATAAAAAATAAACTTGCGCCACTATCTTATTACAACTGCCCATTGTGTTCTCAATATGCGACCATCAACCTGTCCCTTGAATAGCAACTCTTGGACAAAGTATGGCAACCCCAACGTATAGCCAACAGAATGAAAATTTTCATGACCTGCTGTTGAAAGTGTGCAAGTGATGGGCTAGGCCAACAACTAACACAGCACCCGAGTGCTTCTCCCAATTGGTTCGATAGCTTACTAACCTCAGGTCTTATCCGCGCCCTTTGACCACCTATATTGTGTTGTTCCGTTCGTTCCTTGCAGTCTTGCAATTGTTTGTGCTGGCTGCCATTGTCGCCAAGTGACGTTGTATTGCGCCCAATAAGCACAACATGGCACCTGAAGTGATCGCAATTGTAGATCAGTCATTAGTATGGTGTTGTTAGCTTACTTTTTAACTCTCCGCCAGCTCTCTCTCTCCTCTTCTCTCTCTCTCTCTCTCCTCTCTCTTCTCTCTCCTCTCTATCTATCTATCTGTACTTGTGGCCCACAGAAAATTATTGCGGTGACTTTTAAATGTCGTTTCTACCAATAAAATTCTCTAGTTTTCTTTGTTTTTTATTGTTGTTGGCATTGTACTAATTTTTTAATTTTTCGTGTTTTTTTTTATTTGATTCTATTTGCTGTTATTTGCCAACCTATCAAAGTCCTTCTATTTAAGTTAATCTTGTTTGGACTTTATTTTGTACCAAATACACTTGCACTTTAAAAGAGAAGGAGAATGTGCAGAGAATGAGAGAAATAATGCTATCTAACAAATGGCACACACATAACACAGCAACAAATACAGACAAATTACGTTTGCGGCAAGAGCTCTGCTTAATAGTTGCGATAGTTGGTTGTTGTCGTTTTTTGTTTTTAAGCTTAAACAAGTTTATTTTAACGAAATGTTGTTACTAACAAATTGCTTCCTTCTCTTCCTCTCTCGCTCTCTCTCTCTCTCCCTCTCTCTCTATCATTCTCATTTTCATTTGGTCTAGTTATGCTCTTTTATTTTCATTTCTCAATAGTTTGCAAATGTTGTTGTTTTTTATTTTTTTTATACTTTAAGGAGGGAGTCTTCTTTTTTGATTTTTGTTTTTCTGAAAAAATTGTTGCAATTATACGAATCGTTTTAAACTTTTCAACGGATTTTTTGTTTTGGTTGTTTGTTTCTACTCTCAGTTTGTTTTGTTTTTAATGCCTGTCCAATATTCAGTTTTTTTTGTTTATTGTTGTTGTTCCGGTTGTAGTTGTATTATTTTGGGTTTAGTGGGCCAGGTTGATTGTTGTTCAATATAATTCCGTAAATTTCAAGTGAACTTCAAGGAAATACATGCGGCATGCGGCTGAGCCAAGAACGTCTACAAAATTGGATTACTTTGGGAATGGAAAGTATATGAAGCTTACTTAGGAGGCTCTATTTGATTAAAACGTCTTTTCATTAAAATTTACAGTTAATTTCAGCAAACGCAGATTTATTGTTGCCTTGAACAAAAAGTTCTCCTTTTTATAAGCATGTCATGGATGAGCTCTGGGTTATAGGGCTATCGTTTTTATTTTCCATAGAGTTTGTACCTTTAATGCGTGAACCAGATAGCTCTGCTGATAGAATATGAAGTCTTTTCTCTGCTTCTGTTATGAAACGATTGTATTCTGAAAATGAAATATCCTTTCATTTCCTTTATTGTTCCTTGGCATACTCAATAGGTCTTCTCAAAATGACAAACCTTTTGGTCTCCCCAACTATATTGTTTTCACATTCCTAGAGGGAAATCTTCTTAAAAGCGTGATTACCATTCTGGAGCAACATTCTAAACAGAATCCACAAATCCGTTGTATAATTCTCGGCTCTCGGAATTGCCTCCAGTATTACTCAGAGATGCGACGTAACTAATTGTATTCAAACATTCTAATGGTTAAATATTGGGAGCGGAGATTTTTTCCGGAGCAGCCATGGGACAGTCAATGACTGAGATTTTCGGCAGTATTTTCTCTTCTCCCCTCCAGGAGAAGAACTAACTGTCATTGGCACATGAAAAAACATCATTCTTCCCTATTAATGCTTTAGCTTGCCTTGTATTTTCAAGTCGGTTGCTCTATATTCACTTTACTTCGTCTTACTTACTTAATTGCTCATTACAATCCTTTCAGTCAGTATTATGAATCAGCTTCTTACATCACTTTTGTTGTGTGTCTTCATTTCTATCCATAAGTGGCAAGACCTACAGTTTAAAGGCGATTCCAAGCAGCATATTTCTAAGTTGTCATGGCAATACAAAAAATCTGCTGATTTTGTAGTCGCCGAAGAAATATTTTTCATATTTCGTGTAATTGAAAATGCTTGACCTTAATTTTGACCTGGCCCTCATGTCTAATGAAGCCAACACACTCTCTTCTAATCTACAGCGACTTCACTTCATCTGCCATCAGCATTTTACATGCCAATGCCTGAACAATTTATTGTATTGCCCTGCATTAGCATTAAGTCCAGTTTCTTCTACGCTGTCTTAATGGAGAACGCTTCCAATCATATTGAATGGGCATATGAAGTTATCAATGTTGTAACCATTGACATTATAATTCTCTACCCAAGGAATTATTCTTTCTAGTATACCCTGTGTCATGGATGAAGATTAAGTCTCTCATTGAACATTGCATCCTGCAAGTCTATGACCTTCTTCAGTTGTATTGAGGCTTCGAATAGTTATATTTCATCGTTTTTATTATTTTTCATTTACTCTGTGAGAATTTCTTTCTTTTTATATACAGCAAGTGTCAATTTAGGCATATCTAGACCATCTCAACTGTTGTGTTCGTCGTCTCCTCTATGATCCTTATGACTTTATCTACTAAGACTATCGCAATATCGACCACAAAGCATGCAATCGTAGTTTTGTTGGTTAATTGTAGACGCTGTACTTCATGGCAGATAATATTTCAAAGTAAATCCACGCGAGTGAAACCTTGAGATACTATATAACTCTTCATTTTCATTTATTAGGACAACTTCTGCTTTATTTTCAGTCCATCCTTGTGTTAAATTAAGCTTGTTGCAGTGTGTTGAACTCTATAGTCATGAGGATATTTCTTCGTTATACCGTGTCGAGGCTACACATCGAAAATATTTTTATTGGAGGCTCAAAAGGTTTGAGTTCATGACGTTGGACTAGATGTTTTTTAAATTTTCATGCCTTAATTTAATGCCATTCATTGGAAATGGATTTCTTTTCCATTTTAAGGTCATAAATAACTTTTCCTGTCGTTAACGAAACGAGTTGAGCAAAGTGCCTTAACAAAAATCTTTTTTATTTTCCTCTTTTTCAGTACTTTCTAATCACACGTATTTTATTACAAATCTTTTCAACAATAACAACAACAACAACAACAATTTCTCATAAATATAATATAAACAAAGTAATGATACTCGCATAAATAAAATCCAAAAAAGGAAAAAAAAGAGTGAAGCACAGTCGTAAATAAAATGATGGACAAAAAAGTTTTCAAAATTGAAAAATAAAAAGAAGCATAAAATGTATTAACTTTGAGCATAATACCATTTATTACACTTGTATTGGTCAAGTTAACACATCGCTAACACACTAACTCATGCTAAAACACATAATTTTTGGGACATACACACTTACACAAACACATGGGTTTTTATACTCCCTCCAATGGTCTTACAACTGCTTAAAGCCATACAAATCACAAAAAAAAAAGTTTTTTTTTTTTTTGATTAGAATTAATGTGTGTGTATGCTGTTTGAATATGTGTGCGTAAATCAATTTATGAGTCAGAAAAGCAGAAAAGAAATTGAAGGCCATAATGACCTTTGAAAGGGCCTCCTTATATTATAGCAGCTTACAAACAATTAACATGACACCATGAAGAAACATGATTGATTTTGTTTGCATTTGCATTTGAACTTAGAGAAAAAATACTCACTTTCCATATATCCTTTAAAATCGCCGCAAATTGCCTTTAGTAAGGCTTAGGAATTGTTAAATATCTCACATGAATCCCTTCGGGTTCAGTTTATGTTCATAAATCCTCGAGTGTATTTATTGTATGAGTGAGTATGTATGTATGATAGTTTGGAAAATCATGTGTTAAGTTAACAAAACAATAACATACACAGTTAACCAATACAAACACAACAAAAGTATAAAAAGAGAGAGAGAGAAAAAAAAGAGCAACCCAAAAACCCAAACAGCCATAAAGTATGATTGAATAACATCTCTCAGATGTATAGCGCAACAACAATCACACTCGTATTCACAATGAATAAATTATTCATACACACACACACATACACATACACACGCATACAATAGCTTGTGTTAAGCTAAGTAAGAGACACAGCAAGATTAGAGAAATAGAGAGTGAGAGAGAGTCTCTAAGCAGACAGTTAACATACGAACTATTTCATATCGTTGTTATTGTTGTTGTTCTGTGTTTGTCTCCATATGACCGACTCACAACGAAACGAAGAATGAAACTAAATCCCTTAAGGAAAATTAAAGGATAAATAAACAACAGTTATTAGTAGTGGCAGCAGCAGAGGAAACAGAAGCAGCAGTAACAGCCACATAAACAATTGCAAATTAAATCAAATGCACATAACACACTCACGTATTATTTATACGTTTCGTTACACCAATACATTGGAGATTGTTTTATTATTTAAAGATATAACACGACAATCGGTATGAAAAGTATTTGAAGAAAATATTTTTTTTTCTTATATTTGGCATGCCATAGATCATGTATGTGCACAGAGAAGCAGAAAGAGAGTAGATATTCAGCATAATTTTAGTTAAAGTTGATAAAATGATGAAATACAAAAAACAAATGCAAATACAAATACAAGTATTTTTGAAAAAATCTTGTTTATTTGGGTTCAAAAGATCCCATTGCAACACCATTATCAACTCTGGCCATCTCTATTCAGCCGTTCTAATGGTTTTATGAAGGCGTGCATTTATCCAAATCACCCTTGCTGGATACGTTCTCGATGTCAAAGTTTCTGCTTTTCAGTTTCTTAAGGCCGGAAAATGACAGTGAAGATGTTTCATGGTGTTGTCTTCATTCTCTTCGCATGCAACTGTCATTGAGAAGATTGCCAGTCTTTAAGCATTTGCATCAAGAGGTTGGTAACCCGTTCTAACTGTTATCAGGTTCCCTAAGAACTTCGAACTCGGGTTAGGTTCTGTATTTATTCAACATGGTGCCAGATTTTTCATCTCTCCTTCCAAATGGACTTTTCACCATTCTTTGCTTTACAAATGAATCAGTATTGTGTTGATTATTGTAAGTCATTGTGAGATGTTCATACAAATGCCAATCTCAGTATGAATTCAGTTGAATCTTCTATCCAACCAATGGAAGTTAACTTTGTTGTTATCTTCACTATAAAAGTGGCCAAATAGTATTCACATGAGAATATTTATCGAATATTTTGTACAATCTCAGATGTCCGAAACCAATGACCATTTTACTGCCAGTAAATATGCAAACAACTCTACTTCATAGACGCTGACATCGAATTCATACAGCTCGGCCTTTTAGTCATTATTTCAGTCTAAATAGTAGCATAGTCATTGACATGTGCATGGTACAATATAAGATTTACTTGTTCAGACAACCTTACACAAACGAGAATACATGGATGATGTAAGCCATCCATTAGCATAGAATGTTTTTATTGTAAAACCTGCTCGTATTGAAACCTGATTCAAATGTCGTAAAGTCAATACGTACATCCTAATCAGAATGACTATAGTTTTTATACTTCAATGCTGTTACGGTGCTTAGTCTAATTACTACGTTCGTAGTTACACTTTCGATAACATGTAGCCTGTTGAGGGTTGTAAATAAAGCCTTAAACGATGTGATTCCAAAGGGAACTATTATCATGATCGTCACTATCATCTTAACACTTTCAAGCCTCCAAAAACCACCTTCAAACCTAGGCCCCAGCTAAGTGAATTTTGAATTTGAATTGCCAAGGCTATTTGGAAGTTTTAGACTGAGTAGCCATAACTAATTGGAGGAAAACAAAAAGGCAGTCGGCCATTTTATTTTCTGTGTATTTGAGAATTCCTGAGACTAAATGCTCTCTGCAGTAATAGCCAGAATAGTCACTACTTCCAATGCACAGATATAAATACAGTCACAATACCAAAGCATTGCAAAGAGCATTTCGGGCTTAAGAGCTACAATTCGTGAATTGAGAGAATGGATCTCTGATTTTAAACTGCCAGCTTAATGTGTTTCTTTCTTTTCAAGTATTTTTTTTTCTCTAAAAAAAATTAAGTGAAAATAGTCTTTCATGTCATGTTGACTGTAACTGCAGAAGCAAAATTTGCTTCAGGATAACTTCAAAATTTCAAATACGCAACCATTTAAACTGTTTTATTCACAGTCGGCTATACCTCTTAGTGTGATCATTTTTATCTTTTTTTTTTTGTTTTTTGTTTTTTTTTTTATCGCAATCTGTTAATTTTTACTCTCCATTTCCTGCGACTATGTATGTGAAACAAGCCATATGACGGCCAAAAGAAAAAAAAGGCAGCAAAGGGACGTGATATATTTTCAATTTTGTCATCATCATCAACAACATGCCTGCCATCGTATGTGTGTTTATCAAACCATATCAAATGTACGAAGCAAAAAAACAAAAATTTGGAAAATCAAAGGCGGTTAAACAAGACCAATGTGATGTCCTACATCGTTAGATTGCTTTCTTGAATAATACCTTTTCTGTGTTCAACGAAATTTTGAAAATGTTTGATGGAGTATGATGCTTCCAGCACACATGTCAATATCAAACAATTTGTGTTCTTCACAAGAATTAAAAATAATTTAAGCTCTGTAAGCTAAATATAGGAGGTCCTTTGTTGCCAAAAGAAAAGCACATCAAATCTGTTATACTGTAGGGCACACGAAGGATATTAAGTATGTAACCGGATATTTACACACATAGACGCACATGTCCAGAATATGTATCCACTACTGCATAAGACAAATTCAGTGGCTTTATGTTGTTGTACAAGCAACAGCAAATACAAGTAAAATCCTGTTATTCTTTTTTGGCTTTGTTTTGGTGTTGGTGTTACTTTGCTGTAAATGACTATTTCGCAGTATATGCCACTTCATTTTTGTCTTCTTTCTTTTTCGTTTTTGTTTTTGTTATTATTTTCGGTTTTCATATTCGTATCGCAACATTTGTTGCCGCTTCATACAAAATTTAACATTACTTTTGTCGCGGCTTGTTGGGCGCCATATGAGCCTTATCATAAATTCTTTATGGAATTTTGTATTTCCCCTTTTTTTCCTTTTCTTTCTTTTCTTTCTTTTTATTTTCCAAACCATTTTACTTTGCTTTTCTTTTGTCTTTTTCGGTACGCCTGTCTGTAAATTGATATATACATTTCGTTTTCTGTTCTGTCATTGAGGCCAAAAAGCTAGAACAGAGCGAAATATTTTTTGTGTGTATTTGTTTTTTTGGTCACAGTTTTTTTCGCCCATTCTTTTATGCTGCCTAATATTAGCGTGTACAGGCTATGTGTGGGTGTGTGTGCTATTTGCTACTACTAATGGAATTAGAGACAAGAGAGTGAATCATATCTTTCATTAGGATGATAAACTGGAACTAGACAAATACAATGGCCTGCTACTGCTGTACACCGTACATACAATATGTATGTATGTATAAGCGGGTAGTTTTACATTGATTTACATAGAAAATATATTTTCATGACGACTACAGAATTTTTGCTACAAACATGGCCAGAATTGAAGTTCTTTGCCATGCTAAGAGATTAGTTATGGCATTGATTGATGGCTTATTTTCCATATTAAAATCTGCATGTGGATAACCCACATCTTTATGTTAGTATTTGTAAAATTGAGCTTTTTTCAGCTATAACATCATTTTCCTTGGCTTGAAATGTAATGAACCTGGAAGTCATATGTTTTCTCATGCATATGGTTACGTACAGTGTCGTCAAAGGAATTCACACCGTAAAAAATTTATATGTATAATAATTACCGTTATTTATATTTTAAAATGCTTTCATTGCCAGTTTAAATAGTGAAAAAAAGAAAAAATCGAATATTCGAATTTTTTCGGGGCACTCTCTTAAGGAAAAGTTGAGTTTGGGCGTTTGTTAGAATTTTATCCACAGTATACAGTTTCTTTTTTGATGCTGACTGCATAAATTCATGACAAACGTATGTATGTATTATACTACCATACGAATTAATACACATGTATGTATATTTCTGCATATATACAGGATATTTAATCATGTGTCATACGTGATACGCCTTTTTTCCACCTCTTTATTGTTGTTGTTCTATGGGTATTCAACAGTTTTTTTCCCCGATTTTAAAATTTTCATAATGATGTCGCTCGAGAAAATGGTCTCCCAAGAGAAAAGAAAAACAGTTATCGTTGTTTGAAACATAGAAACAAACAAAACAGGAAGTGAAAGGAAAATAAATAACAAAAGAGCTTTTTGAAGAAAGCTCGCGCATAGTAGCTCTTTAACAAAAAATTCAAAAAAAAAAATTAAATTGCCTTAAAAGGTTTTTAGATTCTTATGCAAAATTATTTAATGATTTTCTGACTGTTGTTTTTCTTTTCTCTTGTTGTTGTTGTTTTATAAAACAAACCAAAGCGAACACGACAAACATTACAAGTACCATCACAGTTGGCGCTTTGATTACTTTACGCACAACTGGGGATTTATTAATGCTCTCGTGTGGCATTTCCTTACAATTTTTGTTGTTGTTGTTGTTTACAGTTGTTACTTTTCTTATGCCATTTATTTGGGCTTTGCATGTGCTGGTGGGAGTAAAATCATTTACATGTTTTGCCACACATTAATCCAACATAAGTTGGTCGTCTATGATGGAAGAGAAACTGAATTGATTTGTTTAATAAAGTCTTTCATAATTTAATGAAAGAGAACACGAAAGCAGAATGTATTCTAGAAATTAAATCATTGAAAGATTATTTAAAGAGGGTATACATAAATTGGTCATGTACAACCCCTTTTGTCAGGATTACGACCAAGCCTTGCTCACATCACCTATACTGTGTGAACGGTAGATTTCCTGGAGAACCTATTCATGGCAATGTTTTATTAGCCTTCACAGGAAGTCGAAGTCATGTCTAATAAGCCCACACACTACTTAGTCCAGTAGATAGGCGGCTACATTCCCATTTTATTGTATTTAAATCTCTCCCAAAATTTAATTTTCATTTCTAAAAAAGCATTCTAAATTATTAAACCGTCTTTAATGTCATAAATTTTAAACTGAAAATCTACAATTTGCCACACACATTATTTATGAGCATGTAATTGTTTTATTAATAACAACAATAATAACAATTCTTCTAATTTATAGGCAAACAAAATGCATTTGCATAATTTGAACACAATAAATTCTCCTAAACAGTTATTATTAATAACAATTATGCGTTATTTGTTACAAATACACGCACATTGTTTACTTAAAAAAAAAAAAAAAAAAAAAAAAAAAAAAAAAAAAAAAAAATTGAAAATAATTCTACAAACAAATTTCCTGTCTTAACGGAAGTTTAATTTCATTTTCCTGCCTTTTCACACAAAACAAAAACAACGCCAATATTTTGAATAATAAAAATACAATATGCAGGCAGGCAGCATGCAAACAGGCTGTTAGACTCCCATCAGGATATGAACGCTTTAATATTAACGCCTACACCAGCTGACAGAGGCAATCAGGTCAAATGTTTTGTCACTCAAGTTAACAATTTTCTAGTTCTCTCTCTCTATCTCTCTCTCTCTCTCTCTATTCTCTCTCTCTCTTCTCTCTCTCTCTCTCCTCTCTCTATTTTCTCATTTTTTATGCTTTTAATATGAAAACCTGTTTGTTGAATTTGTTGACACAAAATAAGGAAAAAATTTTGAATTCAGTATGTGACAGCAAAAAAAAAAATTTTTTTTTTTCCAAATTGTTTACACGAGCGTGAGTTACAAACGCAACAGATGGCTGGCTGGGCTTGTCTAGAAATAAAAAAGAAGGAAATAAAAATGAGAAATTGATAGCAATCCTGTATGGAACGTCAATTATTTACAATGTGATTTGTGTCCATTCGTTTTTTTTTCAATCTTTACTGGTGACCTTCGTCCTCATGTTCAATCAGCATGAACTAGAAAAACAAAATTGAACAAAGAGGGAGAAAAAAACGATTCTATTTTTAATAGAATTTAAAATTAAATAAAATTAAATAAAAAAAAAGTTTCGTAAGTCTAGTATGAAGCCATGGTTCTAACCCCAGCTCAGACATCTCCAGCAAAACGAAATATGAAGACATATTTATTCTTCGAATAAGAATAAAATGAAGTAAGAATAAAATATTTTCTCGGCGACTTCCTCTCAGCATACTTTTGGCAAAAAAACCTGTCGTTCGGTGTCGACTTTAAACTGTAGGTTCTGCCACTCATCCATCCAATCTAATACTTATATACATGAATGCTGTAGGAAGCTAGGTTGTAAAGAATTTGAAATGAGCAATGCCTATCGAGCAGAAGAATATTGAAATATTTACAATACAAAACAAAGTATGCTTTACAATGCTAATTTAAACACAAAAAATATTTAAAATCAAAAAATGAGTTTCTCTTTAGCTTCGTTAACTAGCAAATCTCTACAAAATGTTGCAAAAAAGAAAAAAAAAGAGAAAAGAATACCCAATCAGCTTTAAACCAATAAGTTGCCTACCTAAAGTTCACTTAATCGAAATCACTGGCAATTAAATTGTAATTTACTTACCTTTTTTTTCTGTGTGAGATAATTCCCCATTTTAGCCCACACAATTAAAATTATAATAAAATCATTACACACCGACTAATTTTGTATCACAAAACCAAAATGAATGCAATGAACTAGAGAATATAACAACTGCTGCTCTTTGTCTTGCCCTCACGTATGCAAACTAATGCCCCTGGCGCAGACATTGGAAACCACATGCAATAAAAATCTCTGTTTCACTCTAAATACTGTGTGCAAAAACCAAAAACAAAAACAAAAACAAAAACACTTTAAACACACACATCATAAAAAAGAGAGAGTATTATTGCCTAGGTATTGGTGAGTATTTAAACAAAATATGGTTTTACGCTCTTGTATGTAAGCATGTATCTATGTATGTATGTGTGTATGTATGTATGTATGTATGTTGTATGTATGTGTAAGTGTATATAAATGTTTTAGTATGTGTTTTAATGTTTCATTTAGGTTATGCTAGCATAGTTTATACTAGTATGTTGTTTTTGTTTATGTTGTTGGTGTGTAAAAACCAAACAAAAACAGCAAAAATTATATGCCAGAAAACCACAACCACACTCACACTAGTACATAATGTATGCAGACTTATACTTGCATAAATAATACCTAAAATAAGTATTTTTAACATTATCGAAAAACAACAATAAAACTCGCAAAAAAAAACTTCAACACAACAGTTATGCATTTTTTCACAGACACTCCTACATTTCCTAAACACCAACCCCCCCCCCATATTTTTTAATACTGCTACACAACTTCACACATTTAAATTATGTTATGGACTCACATACATATATGCTATGGTTGGTTAGTTTGTAAAAATAAAAGCATTTTCAATAAAGTGGTTAACCTACGATTTGCTGGTATAATTATCGCTGCATACTTTTAGGTTAATAGAATCGTTTTTCTCCTCCTCACAACTCTGTAAAAGAAAAAAGTCCCTTTTTTTGCTTTTGTTATTGGACAATATTATTATAAATTGGCGACGGGCGGTAGCATTTGCTGTGGACAAAAAAACGCAGTCCCTGTTTTGCAACCGTGAGATTAGAAATAATTTCATAAGGAAATTCAATGTGTGGCAGATGGAAAAGTAAACTTTTTTATATGTTCGTCTATGTGTTTCCAAAACAAAAAAAAAGAAAAAAAAAAAAAAGTGATATTAAACACGGTTTATTTAAGCCACGTTTTTCGTTTTTTATCTTCTTCTTTAATTTGAAGTATTTCATGGCAAACGAGTTGATTTAATTTAGAACTGAACAAAATTAATGCCTATCTTGCTTGGAGAACTTGGAAGTGCGCTGTGGAAAATATCATTGCTGGGTACACCGTCACCAGTCTAGAACGACAGAAGCTGCCGGTTCAGCATTAAAAGTTCTCAATACTGGCTCATCTTGGAGTCGACATTAAACTAATAAGCCCCTCCACTCATGAATGACAAACTTAACAACGCATCATGAGTTTGTATGTTGAAGCAAGATTGTAGACCAGACTCAGCGGACTATAAAGAGGATCAAATTAAGTCACAGTATATGAAGAGGAAGTCGCCGCGTCTACAGTAGGTTAGTGTCTTGGGTTATCAGCTGCACGAGGCTCAAACACCCCAAACAAAACCAAATATGAAGAAATATTTTTCGCGGCAATTACACTCTAAGATTTTTTCCAAAAAACATATGCTCTCCAGCATACGGCCCCGCAGCGATGAAAAATTTTTTCAAAAAATCTGTCATTCAGCGCCGACTGTTAAACTGTAGTGCCCGGCCACATATCTTGATAACTTTTAAAAACAACAACATAGAGTGTTGTGAGAAACTGCCTACGGCATCACCTTTTCTTTATTCAAATTCAATAATCTTGTTGGAATTGTCCTGAAGATTAATATGCGTTATGTCTTTATTGATGACCACCACAAACCCAATCACACTTGTCACACAAACCACCAGCACTCAAACCAAAAAAAAAAAAAGTTTTTCTTTTTTTTTTTTTTTTTTTTTTTTTCTCCTTTTCTTAACGGATTTTTAACCTATTTACCTCGTGAGTGTCATAGTAATTGTAATTTCTTTCTTCAGGCACTTCAATTAAAATGAAAGATAATTATTGGATGATTTTACTTGTAAGTGTTGACAACACTTTTGTCTCTCACTTCCTATCATACTTGCCCTATAAGATAATTCTACAATAGTTTTAGAGTATGTGTTGGTGGTAAGGTGCCAGAAGATGATCTTTCTCTACTTTGCCTACAATACTGATTGGTCACTGCTGACAACAACACAATAGCAACAACAGTCTTTACAATAACCAAGGGAACACAAGGACTATGAAATGTTATTCTTTATTTTTTATGTGCATACTTATAGGCTGCTCCATGGGTTCGTTCTCAGTTGATTTTCTTTAAGGTATTAAAATGAGTTCTTGGGTGTTTGTGATGCCGTTTGCTGTTGTTGTTGTTGTTGATGCTGATGATGAAGCCTACTTTTGCTGTCTTTAGTGTGTAGTGCTGGTGTCATTGTTGTTTGTTTAATTTGTATTGAAATTGAATGAATCAACAGCAAACAAATATTGTTGCAAATGGAAAAATTCATGAAAAGAAGAAAAAAGAACAAGATTTTTTCTCTTGTTTTCTTATTTTCTCTTTCTTTTCTTGTTTCTTTTTTTTTTTGTAATTTTTTTGTCGTTTTTTGGTCCTTAAACTAGGTAAGCTTAGGCTATGGAAAACGAGACAGCTATAATAAAGCATTTACTTAAAGGTGTCTTTTATTTATAAAATTGACAAAAAATAAATTAACTTTAACCATGACAACAACATTAAAATTTTTAATTAAATGTAAATAAAAATGCCAGGGTTTGTCGCCCCTTCTACTTTACGAGCATACTTGAAATATGAAATGCGTAGTAAGTACAGTACGTTTGCTTTTTCAAAGAGGAAAGTTTGATGAGAGAGAAGAGAGAGAGAGATAGAAAAGAGAATTCCTTTATTTGTTTAATAAAATTCAAGTTGATATTTACTTATTCAGAACAGAGTTTTTAAGCAAGAATTTTGTAACCCAAGGACAGAAACTTAAATTGTAACAGTTGTACACATAAAAGTACTATTAAAACCGAGATTATTGTTAATAATTAAATGGTCGTTTTAACTTCTTCATTATAAAGAGCATTAACCAAACTGAACATTGAAATCCATTTAAATACAACACACATGGGGTAAACACCACAACCGCAACGTTAAAATTGAAATAAATTGTATGCTGGTGGCAACGCTGAATCTTATTTAATAGAGAACTGACTTAGCTTCCCCCATACCTCTTCATGATTGGGGGCGTATTTACACGTGAGTTGATAGACTTGCAGTTTAAGTCTACTTTGAAGAACAGATTTTTGAGAAAACTCTCATCAGCAATTTTCTTTACTCTCCTAGTTATTCGCCAAGCGTCACCGCAGTTGGAGCCTGTGTTTATAACCGTAGATCACGTCTAATCAACGAACACACTTCATCGGGTCTTCAAAATGGTTCTTCAGCATTTCTTTTATTTCTCAAATGCTCGGCACAAGTTACTGCATATTTTCAGTTATCTAGGGCGGAAGTACGACTGATATTAGAAAGGCAGCCCAGAAATATCGAATTCACAATACACCACCTTAAGAGTGCGGCCAAATGGAGGGCAAACACTTGTTCGTCCAAATGATTTTTTTTTAAATTTCGACACCGTAGAAGAGCTTAATAGGTTTGATTTTCAAATTTTCATTCACAAAGTGTAGCAAATAAAAAATGCTTTTCAGTTCGTTCCTTCCAGAATGCATAAAACGTGCTGGAAAATCATTTACGGTAGTTAAAAAAACAAATTTGGAAATTGAAATCTTTTTTTAATCAAAAAGTTTGCTTTCAATTGAATTGTAAAAATAATTTTAAATTTAAATACGATCTAATAGTTTATAAAAATTTTATTTTTGAACCAAATTTAATCTCTGCTTAACTTCCATGAAAAAAATGCTCATTCATCACAATAAAAAAGGGTTCACCCCATAAGCACACATTTGGTTCTAAACTCATCACTGCTTGCAACACTTTTTAAGCCAACAGCAACAGCACAGCAAACAGCAAATTAGATGTTTCGCGAATGGTGTTTAATGACAGTGTAATAATAATAACAGAAACACACCAACCAACAACAACAACAACATCACAGCAACAGCATATTGTTACATACTAATTTGATATATTAAATATCCATTAGATGCTGAGGGGCAAAAAAACCGAGAAAAAAAATCTTGTTTAAAATATAATAACAACGAGAGCATTAACCAACACAACAACAACAACAACAACAAAAAGATATTAAAATTCAACAGGTACCAGAAACCGTGAGTGGCATGATGGAAAACCAACATACTCATGTTGATCCATCTCACTGCATTCATTCATTCATTCATTCATCTGCCATACATTTCAACATCTCGTCCGGCTATCCACACATCCAATTTCGTGTGCGTCGTTGTCACGCGTTCATCCACAATAATAAAGTACCAGACTCCGCAAGAGGTCGGATAATATTTCCTAGGCCAGCCGATAGGCCACACCATAGCCACATATACATTCAACATAGTAATAACGGGGGAAAATTAAAAAAAAACGATTTTTTTGAAATTTTATTTTAAATTGTAAAACCTTTTTTTGTTCTGTTGTTTGGTTAAAACAGAATTAAAACTTTTCAAAATGCCTGATAAACATTGTTTACTTAAAGACTGTCCTTTATATTTAATAATGTGTTTGTTGGGTGGGTGAACCCGTAGCAGGAAAGTAATTTTTCTTTTTGGGTTTTTCCCACAGATGGAGTTTCCAAAAATAAAACAGGAAAAAGGACTTTTTTGTTTGAGACTTATGGCATCTGTCAGAAGTCTCCCGTTTATAAATGTTTCAATACGTTATAGTCCTGCAATTCATTGGGTAGTTTGGCTAGTCCTTTTTCGATATTGTTTCCTTAAACGCTGCTCCTTTTACACTTTTTTACGCCGCATTAGCAACTAAGGCATTATGAAACGATACTTTCTTTTACCCCAACTCATTTCATACAACAGTAAGCGGGGGGTGTCCAAAGAAAGTGTACATTAAGAAAAAAAAGTATACATTAATAAATTACCGTTATTTTTAATTTTAAAATTGTTTCCTGCTAGTATTCACAATAAAAAAAAAAAAAAAAAAAAAAAAAAAAAAAAAATTACAAATTTTTCGGGCACTATCCTTAAAGGGTGAATGTTTGATTTAGTTGATTAATATGAATTTAATTCCTAGTGTATGTTTCTTTGGCACTCCACTGTACATACATAATTCTTATTAACAACCCCCTTCAAATTCAGGACTATAGCCTAGCTTTTTACATATATTGTATGTTCATGCATTAATTTTTATACATGAAGGCGGAAGCACAGTTTAAAAGTCGACCTTCGAACAACCGATTTTTAAGGAAAGCATTTTCAACTGAGCAACTTATATTAGTTCTCGAGTATTTGTCAGAAATCTACTGAGAAGAAGATGCTGGAACTTTGTTTTTCATATTTCGTTTTGTTGGAGATGTTGACCTTGAGGTTTGACCGTGACCAACAAGTCTAAAAGTGCAATACGCTAGCTAAAGACAAAATTAGCTCAAAACACTACAGCCGACTTTATGTTTCAGGTTGCATATTAGAGTGAGAATATTATTAGGCAATGTTATGATTGGGATATTGAGAGAGAACTTCTGCTATCTAGAATTTAGACTATCTTGCTATTTTGGCAATCTGAACATCGCTCATTCTTGTATGAAGACATATACGCGACGTTGACGAATAATTTAATATATCAACGTTTAGTTGGCTTGGATTTTAAGCAATTGGGAAAATTTGAAATCAAATCTTTAATTAGAGCAATGAATTATGCTTGCCATATGCATTTTAATGTACACGATGTAAGTGGTCTAATTAGAGAGACGACTTTTTGGCATAATATCCTCAAAATTTTGGCAACTGTAGGTTAAAGTTTTAAGGGTATGATGAAGACCTTTATATAAGAAGACTTGAAGTATCCTGGCCTAAGAGGTCGGCATCAGATGATATTTGAGCCTTTGTACAGCTCCCGAAAATTGTGGTTTATTTCTCATCAAATTCATCTCTCAATAGCTTAATGATGTCAAGCGCAATACGGCATAAAACAATTTCTTGTTAATCCATCACATACCAAATGGCTTTTAATTTCTGCATAGAAAGTAAGAGCTCATCCCAGAGTGCTTATTATGCAATACCACGATCTGCATATAACAGTGCCTGTTTTCCAGTTCACTTCTTAAATGTCCTTTTTCGAATTTCTATTTG
>QOCX01002801.1:0-15666 GCA_005959815.1 Sarcophaga bullata
AATTTTATACATGAATGGCGGACCTACAGTTTAAAGTCGACTCCGAACGACAGATTTTTGTTGAAAACTTTTCATGGCAATTTTATTTACTCTCAGAGTTTTTGCCAGAAATCTGCTGAGAGGAAGCCGCCAAAGAAATATTTTTTTCATATTTCGTTTTTGATGCCTGATCGGGGATACGAACCCTGGCCTTTCGTTTAATAAGCCAACACACTACCCACTAGACTACGGCGACTTCAAATTGCCACATGAGAGACTAAATAAACGTAAAACATTTAATGAAAATTTCTAATTTATTTTTACCATTCTTGGCAGGATTCTGTTGTCGCAAACTGAGCACCAATGAAACATACACACACTATGATCAATTTATAAAAGGGTAAGAACGAAAGGTACTTTACATCCAATATTTTGATGATAAAACAAAAAAAAAAAATTACGATTTTAATTTTGCAAATAAAACTGAACAGTTTGTTTGACATTTGAAGCCATCATAAACGCCATTATGCAGTTACAAAGCTGCCTTATGACTGGCTATCTTAGTAACAGTTGTCAGCCATTGTTAAACTAAAAAGCAAAATGGTTGCCCAGTGTTTTGTTATGATAGCTGATGCAGTCTTTTAATCGTTGGCGTATACTTTTATTAAAAAAAAAAATTAACGCTTCTATGCCTGCCAATATTATAAATCAAAACGAAAAATATTTTTTCCAATGTAGGCAGTATAGGCAGTAGTTGGAAGGTATTTGGATTTCTATTAAAATTTGAAATATATTTACATACGTACGTATCTAATGGCAATTGTGTATTATTTGCCACTACTAGCTCCAGTAATTTTATTGAATTCGATTTGAATTGACTGCATATGCTAATGATTTAATTCCTCAAAATTTTTTTAATGTCTGTATGCTGCCTTAGACTAGTAGGTAGTGGGTTGGCTTATCAGACGTGAGGCCACAGTTCATAATCCCGGTCAGACAAAAAGGGGTCTACAACAAAACGAAATTTGGAAAAATATTTCTTCGTCTACTGCTTCTCATCAGATTTCTGGCAAAAACTCTGAGAGTAAATGAAAAATTGCCATAAAAAAAGTTTCTCCAAAAACTCTGTCGTTTGGAGTCGACTTTAAAATGTAGATCCTGCCACTCGTGTATAAAATCAACACACACAATATAAGTGTTGTGAGAAGCTAGGTTCTTCTTTGATAGTCAGGCTGCCATAAGATCTTTGTCGAACGTTGTAAATAACTTTAGAATCGTCAGGGAATAATGACGCTGTCTCGACCTCCTTTCTGGGTGCTTCAGTGTCATACTTATCTGGGGCCCCGGGCACAGTAATATTCCGGGAAACTACAGAGCCAACGAGCTCGCCAGGGCATGTGCGCTACTTACGGTATTCTCTTAAATCGATTTTGGTGTCATTTACTCCAGTCAAGTTGGTCATCGCTCGGAAATTCTTTCGAGATGCCTAACTATCCTGGGTCAATGAGGACTCCTGCTCCACCGCTAGGCTCACTTGGTCCTCGATGGATAGAATGCGCACAAAACAGTTATTTTGACTTGGTCGTAACATCATCTCGATGACAGTGGTCATGCTTACAGGTCACCGTGTTATTAGAAGACATGCAGAAATAACTCAGCTCCCACCTTACGACTTCTGCCGTGGGTTTTTTGGTTCTACAATTTTTGTCAACTTGACGGAGCTATCAGCTATTGATGTCAAGAATATAACTTCGTCTATCAAACTTTCAGGTTGGTTTTCCAGCATATTGTAGTCGTGCATTTAATATACAGCCCTTGCGTTAACCAACTTCCTCTTCTTCTTCTTTCCTGGGTTGGTGGAATTTGGTCAGTACAGAGACTGCGTTCACCTGTGACATCACAGCGGCCCACTAAGCATGCTCAAGTAAGCTTTTCCTATCAAAGCTACCACTACAATCTACCTACCTAGAAGCTAGCTCGTAATCCTAACTGAAGGGACGTAATGATTAATTTTTTGTATAGCCATACCGTATAACATTAAGGAGTTGTCAGGGTTTAAAAATCAAAAACATTTCCAGGGTCATTTCCAGAAACATAAGAGTAATACTACATACATACATAATTGGCCATTACAACCCTTCAGTCAGGATTACGACCTAGCTTCTCACACCACTTATGTTGTGTGTGTTAATTTTATACATGAGTGGGGGGACCTACAGTTTAAAGTCGACTCCGAATGACAGATTTTTTGAGAAGCTTTTCATGGCAATTTTATTTTACTCTCAGAGTTTCTGCCAGAAATCTGTTGAGAGGAAGTCGCCGAAGAAATATTTTTTCATATTGATGACTGACCAGGGATTCGAACCTGGTCTTTCGTCTAATAAGCCAACACACTACCTACTAGATTACGGCGACCACATAAGAGTAATACTTCGAGTGGTTAGTTATAGAATATAATTTAATTATACTTTATAACGGATTGCTGCCATACAAAGGATTTTTTTCATAAAAAAAAAAAAATAAGAATTTATTGTCAAATCGGATCAAACTTGATGTAGATTTAAAATTTTTCAATACTTTTTCTGTGTAATTAATGTGTGAACTTGGCTCCATGGCCATGATGTAAATTATACGCATTAAATTCAATTAATTTTAATTACAATTGTATTGTTTATATTTTGTTTTATAGTTATTGTTATTGTTGTTATTGTTGTTGTTGTTGTTGTTGTTGTTGATGATGTTATTGTTGTTATTGTCTTTAACAAATTATAATACTTTCACTTGAGCATTCTTTTTTGCAGTCGCAATTGTTTTCAACGTTTCATTTGATGTGTTGCCAACATTATTTAAAATGTAATAAATTACAACAAATAACATGTTTATTGTGTATTTAATAATTTATAAAATACAAATACATACGCAAACGTACTGTTAACAATAACGGACATTTATGTGCAACAATAAAAACAAATTTAAATCAAATTAAAAACTTTTATTATCGCATATCAACAAATAATTATTATTGTATAACGCGCACACACACACACACACACACACACACACACAAAGAAAACGTATTAAAAGTGATACAGCGAGAGAGAGAGAGAGAGCACAAGTGAGATTATGTTTTTATGTGTATTTAATAATGTCATTAACCCTATCCTGTACTCCTTTAGTGTCATAGTGTTCTGTGTGTGCTTCGCATTGGTTCGGGTTTGCTCTGCTTACGTTTGTGTATATGTGTGTGTGTGTGTATAGTAATGATATTGAATAGCATAATAATGTGTTAATTTAATTATTTATAAAACAACACACAATACATGTTGTTGTAGCCGATTTTCTCCATTTTTTTTTTCTTATTTTACTATGGCTGCTCTTTTGTTTTTCTATATCAGGCATGTAAATGCATAATGCAAGCAGCATAATTTATACTGAAACACATACACATACACTTACTATCTATTATCTACACCGGCAACATAATCGTATGCATACATACATACATATTAACTGAGAGCTAACGCCTACACATACAAAATAAAATGAATCTTTATGGCATGCATGCAAAATATATGCATTAACATGCACAGTTATTTGTCTCGTGCAACATTCAACATCATTATTGTCGTATTCAAACTAATGATTAAATAATAAACTCAACAATAAACATGCAGCAGGTGTTTGTGGTGTTTTAAAATTAGCAATAAAAAAAAAAAAAAAAAAAAAAAAAAAAAAAAAAAAAAAAACAGTGCAAAAGAGTTGTAGAGAAATATTAAAATTATTGTGTTAATTAACATGTTGGAGTACGTAAATGCATAAATATTTATAAATTTAGTTTCATAAGTTTAAAATCATTTGAAAATGTGTACATAAAATTGAAATACATACATACATACGTATTTAAAAGATCTTAATTAACGACAACTAATGTATGTACCACTACACAGCTGAAGAAATAATATTGTCTACGTGACAAAAAAAAAAAAAAAAAAAACTACACAAACAAGACAACAATAAAATACACACATCAAACGGTAACTATAAACTAAATGGAATAAATACTTAGGAATTTACGAAAATAGAACAAAATCCTGTAACAACAATTTCATTGCAACACTTTGATGCTGCCAGGCATAAAAATAATGGAGCGCAATTATTGCGAAGAACGATGCTGCCAGACAGTCGTGAATAATAAGTGAGTGATAATAACCGAAAGTTGTATTAAAGAGTGCATGTTTATTTGTAAGGATTTAAAGGATTTAAAGTGTAATGTTATTAAACCCTTTATTTATTGAAATAACGGCACGTAAGCTATCCCAAGTAAATAATTTTTAATTTCTAATTAATAAACGTTTTTTTTTTAATTTAAAAATTTTCGCAACAATATATCTTCTTTATATGAGCCCTGATTTACAATACAAACAAAAAATACTTCTTAAAGTTTGTATAGTTCACCAACAGTAATCGTATAGAATATCTATAAGATATCCAAAGTAACTTTGTGCTATCATGCTAGCATACTTGAAGGAAAGTATACAATTTCAAAGCTTCATACGAATGTCATTTATCGAGTGTCATTTAAACGTGAATGCTTTTTGATCATTACGGGGTAATTATGATCATTACATTACGTTCTAGTGTGTAAGGTATTGTCAAAATTATGCAGTTGTCAAGCCTGTGCATGATCGTAATGTATGCATTGCTGAAAATATTGTTTGTGTTGAAGAAAGTGCAGTGGATAGTCCCTGTCAGCAATTGTGCATATTTTGCGGGTCATTTTGGAATATTTTGCACCTTCGTCTGTAAAATATTCAACTTACGCAGCAATTCAAGATCTAACGCCGTTGATATATTAGATAAATGGTTATGCCATGAACACAATAGACGCTACACAGCAAGCAGTGCTGTTATGCAGCAATTTGCTTATTGAGGTGCCGCCTTTAAAATAATCTCTTCCATGTTTAAGTCTTCCTAACGCCGTAGATATATTAGATAAACAGTTACGTCATGAACACAATAGACGCTACACAGCAAGCACTGCAAAACTGCAATTTGCTCGTTGTTGCGCTGCCTTTAAAATAATCTCTTCCATATACACCTACATATGTATTCTATTTTAAGGAGAGATTCCTGAGAGTTAAACAATAAACCCTGCTTATAGCATTAGATCAACAGGTTTTCAAGGCTCATTTTTAGAATAAAACTTTTTGGCGGTTACATGAACAAGTAAAATAGTGAGATATGGAGCCCAGAGAACCTAGACATAATCATCTAGACTTGGCTTGGAGATCATATTTTTTCGTAATTGAAAGCGCTATGTTCGTATTATTGATTATAAGTGGGGCAGTAAGTTGTTTCTACAATATAACGCAATGTAATGAGCCTTTCAACATAAATTACTTTGGTTTTATTTCATTAGAAAGTGGCGTAGAATTTCACAGTTTGGCAATTGGCCAGCAATGCATGCTATTTGACCCCGTTAGATAGTCTAGTCATTGTCGGTTATTTATATTGAAAGCTAGGCATTAAACAAAACAAAAAGTTTGATCAAATTAATGATTTTGTATGTGTTTGATGCCGTAAAAGTGTCAAATCCTTTATTAAAGGGCACCTTAAAATTTCAATTGACTTTCTATGAAGCTTTGTATTCTCATTGCAATTAAATGTCATCCGATTTGTTTGCTAACAAAGCTAACAAGCAACGACACTTTGTAATTTGCAACTAAATCAACTGATTTTAGCTCATTTAAATCATTTTTTTTTTTTTTGGGTTTGTCAGAGTGTTAAAGATTTTCTTATTACGCTGTCAGTTATTCTTTGTGTTTTGTTTACACCCCTACGAGCCTGCATTGTTGGTGTCATATTTACATGTCACTCTATTCATTCATCCATTCATTCATCCACACATTGGATTTCTTTAAACTACAAGATGATATACTCTCATCGTCTTCAGGATAAACAAAAGTGAAGGGCAACTGAAACAAAACGCGATAGAGGTGAGAGGACATGCTTGAATTTATCAATCACTCAAGATGGAAATCTTTTCGGTTCTCTTAAGCTAGTGTTGTTAAGAAGAAGTTGAAGTAAAAATGTCAAGAGACATGAGAAGACAAATAAACCAGTCAACCATTCACATAACCAGACACATATATACCCATACACATACATAAGTAAACTCATCAACAGTTAATTGGTTGCAATTTGTAACACTAACGTATAAACATCTTAAATATTGTTCCGCTGATGTTGTTGTCACCACCGCAATTATACGCAATACATGTACGCAACATTATTCATTACCGTAAAGCAACTGTCACATATACATACTTACATGCATACAAACATACATATATATAGAACAGCCCTTACGTATAAAGTGTAAACCAAATGTCTTGTGGCTCAAATGAAAATGAGCATCATCATCTCATCGTCATCATCATCATCATCATCATCATCGTGCAACAGTATAGCAGACAAGATGAAAATGAAGGAATGAATGAAGGAATGAATGAATGAATGAATGTCTGGCTGATTGGCTGACTGAATGAATGTTGGTGTGTGAAAGAAAGGAAGAGAAGAAGAATGGTGTCAGCCAAAGAATTCAAGGAATACTTTGATCTTTAATGTCAATGACGTTTTAAAATTTCTTGTCAGGTTGTGGAGTATTTTTTTTTCTTGTCTTCCTTTATTTGTATTTGCTTTGTTGGTTTGTTTGTTTGTTTATTTATTTTGTTTAAAGACTCTTGTTGCCGCTGTAATTGCTGTTTTCGTTGGTGCTGTTGTTGTCGTGAGCACAAATAACTTGTTAATGTGGAATACTGGCGCACTGTCACAGCCTCACTTACTTTGTGTGTGTGTGTGGTAGGAGTAAAGCAGTGATGAAAGCATTGTCATTATAGACATCATCAGTATGTGGTTTAAAAGTAACACCACCCACCCCCCCCCTAACTAAAAAAAAAGAAAACGTCGACACAGGAGCCAATCTCATTGGAATGGGGGTGCCAAAACTGTAACTGAAATCGTATTCAACTTTTTAACAGAGAATGGTCAACAGTTTTGCATTCCTTTGAAATGCATAAACCTGAAATCAAAAACCGAGGTAATGCGAGTAAATTTCAAAACATTTGTTCGCATTTATGCTGTGATCGCAGTGCAAAATAATGTAAAACAGTGGGGTATGTAGTACCTGCTGAAGACACTTACCTACTTGCCTATTCAGGACCCATATCAGCCTGTGGAACTGAAGCTAATCTAATATATTCCTTTAGTTGTGGCTTTACCATGAACTTCTGCTTCTTACATTCGCCTTAAAATATTCCATCTTTCTGACAGTTATTGACTACTCTACCTCTACCTATTTTACAGATGAAAACAATATTTGTCTTCCATATTCTTGTACCATAAGCCACATAGGCTGTAATCCTATATGTACGCCATAGTGCCAATCATAACTTCTTTTAGTCTACGTCGTTGCAAATCAGTAGTCATGGGCTTGTTGCATTGCTCTCTGCATAGCCTATTTGGAAAGCGTCTGCTGGCATATGCATTTTTGATATGCCTTAATAGCTAGCATTCCAAAGATCTGCGTTAAGTTGCAAGCCCTTGCAAATGTCATTTATTAGGGTTCTGTCTCGAAGGTATTATTTTATCTGACCAGAGCATATCCTGTTCAACGTATGTTTGATGCTGAGCAAGTCGAGAAGAACGATATGGGGTCTGCTCTCGATTTACAACATGCTTTAGTGCTTCTTGTGTGACCTTACCAGTGTGTGTTGTTTCTTTGAAATTCATCGCTTGGATTCTGGTCTTCCATAATATTATAACGTAAGGGTTCAAGCGATGATAGAGCAGGTGCAGATTGCCTTCTCATTGGTAATTAGTACTCATTTTTGTTCTCTACATTCTTTTGGAAAGACTCGACAAAAACCAAAACTTTGGCAGCTTTCCACAATTTTTTTTTAGAGTTTCGGGGCTAGGCACATTCTTTATTTTTAGTTTGGAAATCGCCACTTTGTAAGTAAAAAGAGGGATTTAGTATTAAGAGAGGGCAAAACAGTCGTTATAACATTACGTAAGCCTGAGACTTACGTAAATATATAACGGTAAATAAAAGATGTAAACCTAGAAGTATGACAAAATTTTTTCATGCACACTCCTTAGTATGTCAATACCAAACAACATACATATCACATGAGTATTGTTCGCCTATTATGGACTTTGGAAAACTCACTTTCCAAGATTGTACTTCCCTGTTCAACGTGACAGTAACAGCAACAATATTTTTCTGTTTATCATCAAGGTCGATGACAAGCAGAGACAACAAGATGGAGAGGGAATACAAGTATTTAGTCTTGTAAGATGATGATACGCATTATTTTAAGGCAAAAAAAAAAAAAAAGAAAACAAAACAACAAAAAAAAACGAAATAAAAATAAAAATGAGTTGAAGAAAAGAAAAAAAGGAAGATAAAAACCCAAAACAAAAAAAAAACAAAAATAAAGGAAATGAACATGAATTACAGGGTGGCCTCAACCTTAAAGTTATGATGCTCAGATATACAAGACACGCTTGGTTGTGATGGAATGATGACGATGATGAGAACCCAAGATAAAGCTGATGCTGGTGGCACACGCTGGTGGTTGCAAAAGTTGAATGCTGTTGACATTTACTTTATTAATGTGTTAACATTTTCAAAAAGGGAATAATATCGACAACAATGTTTCTTTCGTTCGCTGTATAATCGATTCTTGTCGTGTCTATTCAAAAAAAAAAAAAAATTTTTTTTTCTTTTAACTTTTTTGGCGTCAGAGACTTGCTTTTTAAGACGTGGTGATGGTAATAAGAGAACAATTACGGGGGAAATTGTTAAAGTGTTAATGAAATATTCGAACACACAAAACGCTTTTATGTTGTGTTGTGTTGTAAAGGCAAAGTAAACAAGAAAGAATGAAAGGAAAACGATTAAACGACTTTAACTGCTTTCGCATTATCAACACTTAATCAACATCAAAGAGGTTGAAGAAGTCATCTCTTGTCAGCAAGAGTGTGAAAGTTTACTTATAGCCTGTCTTAGCGTGTATTTAGAAGGAAAATTAAAAAAAGAGTGCCACAAATTTTATAATTTTTTTTTTTATTATGTTTGCTGCGGGAGTGAAAGAATATTGTTGTTTGCAACTTCTTTTCTTCTTTTCACATTGATTCTGATTTTATTGTTGTTGTTGTTGTTGTTGTTGTGTTGTCCATTTACTTAACATCGTGTGTTTTAATTTCCTTCAATCAATGCTTATTTATTTTTTCATTGTTGTTTTTGTAATTTTTAAATTAACAACATTTTAGAAAGGCTCTGCTTTCGATTATCTCTCGTGCAAACTGCCAAATTTCTTTGTGCTTTCTTTCAATACCCTACATTGTCAGAGATGGCATTGCATAATTGTTAAAGTATTCGCCGAACAACCAAAGACAATGAAAAAATTTTCGAATTTATTGTAAATGTAATCCACTTCAAATTAGTAGCCCTCGTCCTGTAGATAGTGTATTGGTTTCTTAAACGAGAGTCCATGGTTCAATTCCTGGCTGAGACAAATATAAAAACATTGTCTAACTCTAGCCCGTTATTTATTGCTCCTAAACATCAGGCGTAGTCTTTAAAACCTTCCTTTATAGGTTGGTAGGTAAGTACGTGGAAAAGGAAAAGGGTGACCAACCATAGGGTTCATCAAGTCATCAATATTGACGGACATAAATCATACTTTCAATTGGAAGCCTGTATCTTATTTAAACATCCTTACTTCTTCCAGTACACTTGTCTGAGATTAGTTATGTCTGGTACAGTGTTATCCTTTAAATATTTACTCTCAAGCTTACAAATGCGGGCAATAACATAAAAATTGTTGCATGGTTTCAATGTCTATTCTCTGTACTTATGGTTTGTCATCACGTCAATACTATGCAGACGTTCAGGTTTTGCGAGTGGCCCTTATTAGTGTATTCAAGTCGCCTTTCTTCAATCCCAAAATACTCATGGTTCTTCCCTCATCAGAATCGTTGTAGAGTATCTTTGTAATCCTTCATTTCTCAACAATGGTTGATGCAAAGCTTCCGCTAACTTTCTTAGCTTGAACTTCAAAGCATTGAAAGGCATTGAGTTAGGCAAGCTCGTGATGTGTTATACTCTGGCTTTGTTAGTCAAAATATTCGTTTCCTCATTTCCAATCAATCTTTATGTCATCTTATATAAGTTTTAGGGGATTTGGCTCAATGATATCATGTCCGTTCGTAGCCGTAGCCTAGTAGGTAGTGTGTTTGCTTATTAGACGTGAGACCACTGTTCAAATCCCAGTTCAGACCATCTCAACCAAAATGAAATACAGAAAAATATTTCTTCGGCGACTGCTTCTCACTAGTCTTCTGGCAAAAAAAACTGAAAATAAAATAAAATTGCCATGTAAAGTTTCTCAGAAAAAACTGTCGTTCCTTAGTCAACTTTAGACTGCAGCAGCCACTACTCTTAGATAAAATTAACACACACAACAGAGATGCTGTGAGAAACTAGGTTGTAATCCTGACTAACGGGTTATAATGATCAATTAAGTAATTCTCACCAAATAATCTATCATCGGAACAGCCTTCTAACTTTTATTGAACCTTGAAGGAAAGAAGTACGAAGATGTTCAAAGAGAAAACTATTTCTGCGATCATTCATTATTTTGTGGGCAGCCAATATCTACATCAACCGCTGTAAGAGTAAAAAATATATTCTTAACATGTCACGATGTCACAAACCGTTGGTAGTAAGCATGTTGTCAAGGATATTTTCAACGCTCCACTAGAATAGGTTGATTTAAAAAAAAAAAAAAAAAAAGAAGAAAATTGGCTCGGTGCGTTACAAGGTAAAGTAGAAACCATGATGTTATCTTTCAAGTGGACTTAACTAAGCTAGTCTTCTGGTGCTACGGAGGTTGCAAAATTTCCACTGAATCATGTGTAGCAGATATAAAACAAATTAAAATACCTCCAAATCATATAAAATTAGTGGGATTTGAAGCAAAATTTTCAACTTTTTACTTGGGGATCTTTGAACACTCATTTGTTTTGTTTTTGTTGTTGTATTGTATTGTATTGCAGCATTTAGAAGTGAATTAAAGTGTTTAAAATCTTTTTGTTTCTATCTTTTTTTTATTGGTTTTTTTTCTTCTCTGAACAACAACAACAACAACAACAACAACAACAACAACAACAACAAATCAACGATAATGGCCGGGCACGTAATGAATTTTAGAAAGTAGTCTTGTGGCATATTAAGAACTAAAATAGTTATGTTGCATGAAAGTATTTTTTTTGTTGTTTTTGTTTTTTTTTTCTCTAACTGGTTGCAGTTAGTTTTGTGTTGTTGTTATTGTTTTTCTTTCTTTCTTTAATACTGTTTGCTAATACAGTATGTCGTGCAATTGCAACTGTTTCTCTACTATTTAACGAATTCCTTTTTCTTTTTCTTTTTTTTATCTTTTTTTTTATTTGGGATTTTTGTTCTTTCACTATTTCCTTTAAGAATGGGGGACAAAAAAAAAAAAAAAAAGAAAATGAAAAGAAAAAAAAACAACAAAAAATATTGCAATTGTGATGTAACAACCAGCCAATCTAAGGCATATTTAGAACAAACAGCATAAAAAACAATTGCAGGCTACTACCGCTTTGTCTTTTATTTTGTGGTTTGCTCGCCAACTGACTGACTGACTGACTGACTGACTGGTGGTGCATGTTTATTGTGTTAAATTATGTCGGTATCCAGTTACAGCATCCAATAATCGTTTGCAACAGCTTCAACAATATAAAAATTGCCGCTCCTTTTTTCTCTTGTTTGTTGTTGCTGTTGCTGTTTGTTTGTGTCTCATAATCATTGATCATTTCGTTTAGAATGGGTGTCTGTTACTCGGCTTTGTCTTCATCTTAAGATTTTTTTTTCCTTTTCATTGCGGCCGCTATTAATTAAAGAATAATTCTTTTTCTTTCTTTTTTTTATTTTCCTTTCTTTTTGATTTTTCTTTTTCATTTCCTAGTAAATCTAATCGCCGTTGCAAATTGTGTAGATCATATGAAGTCATCATAGGAAGATAGAAGGAGTTATCGAAGGCAGGCAATTAATTAATGATCGAGAATTAATTGTTTAAAAGCCAACCATAATTTAGATTTCTTATAATTGTTACTGTAATTATAAATAAAAGAAAGAAAAAAAAAATACAATTAAATATACGGTATTATAAAGCCAGTGAATATTTTTTTATATCATGCGATAAAAAAGGTTTCAAATGTGAGTTCCATCTGATTTTTATCGAAAAATCATTTTTAGCGATGACACCTCCTCTTGAATCAAGGGCTATGTGAACAAATAAAATTTTTGAGTTCGGAATGATACCAATCCGCATGACATCCAAGAATGTATGAATTTTGGGCAGGCCAGCATCATCGATCCCTAGTCCTATAAAACCAACAATATTCTGGACATGAACGACATGTAATATCAACAGTATGGCACTGAGTGCCAAACATCTCTTGCCACATTGGATATGCTGCGCGAGCGATTTGACGGCATAGTAATCTCAAGTAATGCTGATGTGAACTAGTCACTGAGTTAGCGCGATTAGTGATTTACTTAAGTCGCAGATGTATGCGTATAAGTCACAAACCACAATGATACTCAAAACCAACATAACCCATGTCATCGATCAAAGTCTAACTGATTTGTTTGTCGTAGCCATGGGAAAATTTGACATTTCGAATGTGCTCTATTCAGAGAAACTGCGGCGGGTATTTGAATGATGTTATATGCCACACATAATGGTATCAAAAGATATTTCAAACGTATAAAAAATTTCATTGATATCTCACACTCACTTGGTTTTATTTAAATTTATTGCAGATAGGAAGCGTTTGATAAAAGATCCTATGCCATTTGCCTTACAATACGAATGGCACATGCCTTTTCATCATATTGTTTGTGCTCATTTGCCCATGGAAATTGTCTGCCTCTATGCTGTATTCATTGCTGTAAACAGCGAGTCCTTTACATATTCCTTTATAGGTTGGTAGGTAAGTAGGTGGAAAAGGAAAAGGGTGACCAACCATAGGGTTCATCAAGTCATCAACATTGACGGACATAAATCATACTTTCAATTGGAAGCCTGTATCTTGTTTAAACTTACTTGACTTCTTCCAGTACACTTGTCTGAGATTAGTTATGTCTGGTACAGTGTTATCCTTTAAATATTGTACTCTCAAGCTTACAAATGCTGGGCAATAACATAAAAATTGTTGCATGGTTTCAATGTCTATTCTCTGTACTTATGGTTTGTCATCACGCCAATACTATGCAGATGTTCAAGTTTTGCGGAGTGCCTCTTATTAGTGTATTCAAGTCGCCTTTCTTCAATCCCAAAATACTCATGGTTCTTCCCTCATCAGAATCTCAACAATGGTTGATGCAAAGCTTCCGCTAACTTTCTTAGCTTGGACTTCAATGCATTGAAAGGCATTGAGTTAGGCAAGCTCGTGATGTGTTATACTCTGGCTTTGTTAGTCAAAATATTTGTTTCCTCATTTAAAATCAATCTTTATGTCATCTTATATAAGTTTTAGGAGATTTGGCTCAATGATATCATGTCTCTTAGTCGTCGTAGTCTTGTAGGTAATGGTTAGACATCTCCACCATAACAAAATATGAAAAAATATTCCTTCAGAGACTGCCTCTCAGCAAATTTCGAACAAAAACTCTGAGTGTAAATGGAATGGCATTGAAAAATTGCAGGTCCAGCAACTTATGGATAAAATTCACACTCATAGTATAAGTGATGTGAGAAACTACGTCATAATCATGACTGAAATGTTGTAATGACCATCACTACACAGCGAACATAAGGTCATAAATACTTAAAAATAATTTCTAATTGTATTGTTAAGTTATACTTGCAAACAAATATTATCCTGTTTGACATAAAAATCAGAACAATTTCAAACCATTGAAGTGTTGTTGTTTATTGCCAACAAAAACAATTTAAATTTAAAGTTTTACATTGCATTTGGCGAATGTGGCTTCAGTACAATCATTCCTTACGTTACAAAGAAAATTATTTCAAAAAAACAAAAGCAAAAGAAGCAAAACAAACTGAAGATATAAGAAATAATAAACGGAAGTAATGAAATTAAATGATGCATAAGAAGAGTCGTAATATGAAATAATGTACCATGACATAACGGCTGACTGGCTGACTGTCTGTCTGACTGACTGACTGACTGACTAACTGACTGAGACTGAAATGAGTAAGATTTTCATTATGAGTTTATGAATGTAAATGTAATTGCAAAAGAGGCAAATATTTACACAAAACTTACTTACGAGATACACAATATATTGAAGCAAAAAGCATTTTAACTATGCATTAAACGTGCATGGAAATTAATTGAGATTTACGGAAAATTTTAAGGAGCCTTTAAGTAATGAAAATTGCCTTGAGTTGTTAACAACATGGAAGTGATTGAGAGAATATTCAATTTCATTTCAATTTGTAATTTTGTTTTCCATTTTTTCAATGCCTTTACCCTGCAATTATCGTTTATCATCACCAAGCCAACACTATGTATTACAGAGTGGCCCTCCGTATTCCGTAAATACTGATATTCATGTACTCAAGTCGATACTCATTCAATCTTAAAATACTCATGGTTTTCCTCCTAATGTGTCATTGTTTCACAATAGCTGATGCGATATCTCCACCCATTTTCTCAGCTTGGACTTGTGATGCGTAATACTTTGGCTCTGTTAGTCGGAATATTCGTTTTCCTTTTTCCAATCAATCTTTATGTCATCTTATATAAGTTTTAAGTAATTTGGCTCTCTGATATTATGTCTGCATAAATGTGAGCAGGATTAACAACCTCATTCCTCGATAAACCTGATGTTTACTGACGATTTAAAAGAGATCTCTTCATGTATAGTGCAGAGCAGTCTCAATGCAGTCTAATTGTAATGCAAACGTAAATTAATAGGATTTAAATTATTTGTAATACAAATTTTAACAATAAAGTTAAAAAATAATGGAAAATTTAAATTTTTTCATGGGTGCAAAATTGAGTACATGTTTTAGATTTGTTGGTTTTAATTCAAAATGGAAACAAAACACATTGAAATCTCTTAAATATTCAAATTTTTAATTCAAATTAAAGTGAACAGTAACTATGGCATAAACTCACTTTTGCTACTCACTGTATAATTCTTGATAATCAAATCTTCTGATAACATATGCGATCAGCATACATATGCTTAGCATACAATCTCACAACATGTGCAGTTTGTTCATCATTGGCTAGATTTGAAGAAAACTTCTGAAAAATTCGCAATTAAACTTAAAATTCGGTGCTAGCATCTAACTTACCTGACAAAAAAGACGAAATTGAAAGCGTAATAAAAAATAAATTTAATTTTCCACTTGTCTTAACAACGCTTTGAACATGCAGGTTTCAATGTGAACAGTGAAGTTTATTTCATGCTCTTTGTACTTGGGCTCTGTATAACCAGAAACCATCCCTCATCCTTATTTCCAAAGAGAAAAACAAACAAACACTGAAAATAATTATTTTAATGAAATCACAATTAAAAACGTTTTATTTCACAAAAAAAGACACACACACACATTC
>QOCX01002802.1:0-20236 GCA_005959815.1 Sarcophaga bullata
TTAATGATGGCCTTAGGTTATGGCCAAACAGGTTAATGTCGGTAGAAGAGAAAGTCAACAACAGTCAAGATCTAAAGATTTTATCACAATATTCAAATAAGAATGATTAACACACATATTAAGGGATATTAATATGTATGTACGCACATATCCATATCCATACATATACATTCGTATTTCTTTAGCTATTTTATTTAGGGTTGAAGCCTTTTAAAGCCTTTTAAGCTTCATCATAAGTCCAAAAGAATCCAAATGTCGTTTCTTTTAAGCTTTATTTAAAATTTTCTTTGTATAACCATTAGCATGAATTTTATTTCTGCCATTTATTTACTTCCTCTCCTTCTCTTCCACATTGTTTTATAAAATCAAAATACGAAATATTGACAAGAACTACATATTTACAATATGCAAATGTTGACTTTAATGACAATGGCTGGCAACCTTGAACAAATTGAAAAGTTGTTGTATTATCATGGAGGTTCATAATATTTGACGTTTGTGTTCATGTAGTTAATGATGGGGTCATGCAAACATAAACAGTGATGTCAATTTGTATAATATGTAGAAAACACGAAAAATTGTTGAACACGAATATGAATTCTAGCTTTATAAGCAATGTTTAACAATTTAGTTTGGAGAGACCAGACTATAGGCCCGTTGTGGTACTACAATTAGTATCCAAACTGGATATCAAACATTCCCTTGAATATAAAATAAATCTTGCTATTGCAGCAGTCATTACTTGGTATAATTAATCTCAGCTTGATGACAAGAAAAGTGTTGAAATATAATCCCTTCTTTGTCCTCAGACCCTGAATAATTCATTTGAGAAAATGCCAAGTTTATTGGCATGCTTTCGATTAGAGTAGTGACACGTATGAATCACAATCGTACAATAAAAAAAAGTCGCTGTAGTCTAGTAGGTAATGTGCTGGCTTATTAGACGTGAGGCCGGGGTTCAAACCCCGGGTCAGAGATCTCCGTCAAAACGAATTATGAACAAATATTTGTTCGGCAACTTCCACTCAGCAGGTTTCTGGCTAGAACTTTAAAGCTAGATTCACCCATGTTCCGTAATGATTCACCCACTTCGAACAATTGTTCTGGAAAAACAAGGCTACCATATGAAATTTGTTTGTAGAAGACGTATTAGTTTCACTATTTTATTGTAATTGTCTATAATTTTCTATCGAATTTGCTTATAAAATTGAAGTATCTGGCACACTGTTCAATTGTTTCGGACAAAAAATTTAAATTAAACCAATTCAAGCTGAAATTGTTCCGAACAAAAGTTACTTCTTTCTCTCTCTCTCTCTCTCTCTCTCTCAAAAAGAGAAACGTCAAGCTCCATACAAAAAAAATTTTTTCAGAACAAAATTTTTGTTCCGAAACCATGGGTGAATCCAGCTTAAGAGTGAACAAAATTCCCATGAAAACGTTTTACAAAAAAAATTGTTGTTCGGAGTCGAGGTGGGTCGTAATTCTGACTACAGTGTTGTAATGAATAATTATGTATGTATGTAAATGGATATGTATATATTATAGCATAAAAGTTATTTTTGAATCAAATGAAATATCCCGAAGAAATCTTCATTATTCAAAGACTAGAACGAACGTTAAAATGCAGGTTTAATTGCAGGATGTGGCTGGCCCAGTAAATTAAGAGATTTTTAAGGAAAATCCTTCCATCCAACAAGCATCAAAACGCTTTCAAAACCATCATGACCGCGGTCATGAAGCCTTTAGGAAAATTGAATATGAGAACCATTAGTATACATACAGTGAACAGCAAAAGTCTTAGTACGGCACCAGAATATTTTCCTTATTTTTCTTTTGTTTTGTGAAAAACAGAATTTATTTGTTTTATAATAGAACAGAAACAAAAAAATAAATAAAGTTTTCTACAAACTTTTGGGTAAAATTCATGAAATTGCTAAAATACTATATTGCCGTACTAAGACTTTTGCTGTTCACTGTACATGTGTGCCACAGCCTAGAAGGTCCCAATTGGGAATCTAAAATCAAATTTTTATTCAGAAACAATATAAAGGACCCGCACACTTATATGTTTACCCAAAATTGCAGCATTTCCATTGTCCAGAATTTCAAAACATTGAGCCGTACATCCCTTGGTTTCAATAACTGTCAGTGGGGGCCAATACAGTACAGCAATTCATGTTTGAGTTAAAGGGAGCATAAATTAATGCATAATTTGTCATTACAAATCCTTCAGTCAGGATTACGAACTATCTTCGCACATCACTTATGTTATGTGTTTTAATTTTATATATGAGTGGCGGGACCTACAGTTTAAAATCGACTCCGAACGGGCGATTTTTAAGAGGCTTTTTCATGACGTACATCTTAACGTCAAAATTAGCAATTAGTTTTTCCAGATACACCATCGCCTGTGTGAACGAATATTTTTACATCAGACTGCCATGTATTCCTACCTTTTCTACAATATATAAGCAATATATAACGGTATTATAACGAATTTTCATAGCGTTTTAAACGCAGATAACGCAGAGAATGATATGTCTCCTAACAAAGTGGGGCGTCAAATGTCGTCTTTCAAGCCAACTATAGTAAAGCCAGGATGAATTAATCGAAGTTCTTGGAACTTGGAACTAAATACACTTCGCTTTAATTAACGAACACAAGCAAGCAAGCTATTCACACTAAAAGCCAAGAAAAAAAGCCAAGTTTGCATCACTGCAAATAGCTTTTGTAAACATGCATACATATTTAGACTGAATTGCATTAAGCTCTGGTATATAAACAAAGGAGAAGAGTAAAAGGAAAGAGAGCACAATTTTATTAATGTTTGTAAATGTATGGTGTTGTATATAGGTATGTACATATACATACATATGTATGTTCTTTATTCATTTATTTGAGTTAATTTAAGGATTTTTTGTTGTTGTTGTGATTGTGTAAAGTAAGAAAATACAAAATAATAACAAAACTATTAACAGCAACGACGACGTTCAACGACAACAACAACAACAACAACAACAACAACAACAACAATATATACAACTGTTTACATTGTTTTACTTTGGCATTCATTTAACTGCAGTTGAAGGCGCATGCATAATCATGTTTTACAAATAGCACAAAAACAAAAGCAACAGCAACAACAACAACAACAACTCACATAAAAAATTGTTAACGCAATACCAACAATCATTGGTACGTTCGTTGTCGATGTCGGTTAATGCAATTTGAAATATTCATGATGTACAGCGAAAGAAAAAAAGGTGGCCAGTCCATCTGTATAAATTAAATTTAAAACTGGTGTACGTCTTTAATAAATAATAGACTGAAGCATTATATTTTTTTCAAATTGGAAAAATATATAAACGGTGTCTCGTGTATTACAATCAAGCTCTTAATTCCACCCCATATTTTCACTAATTTAAATGTCCAGAGGAAGTAATTCATTAGAGCAGAGGCCCCATACATAAATATGGATTTGAAAGTTTTCATATATAGGGTGGGCCATTTAAAAGTTGAAATTTAAAAATGGAACACCATTTCATTCATATGGCTGAAGCAACTGGCCTCACTACCTTATTCGATCAGACCAATTTTCTTGCAACTTTTCGAGTGTATGGTGCCATATCTCGGCAATGGCATAAGGAATGTTGGCCTTCAAATGCTCAATTGGCTCTGGTTTGTCGGCATAACATTTTTCATTAACGGCGCCTCATAGAGAATAATGCAACGGTGTTAAATCGCAGCTTTTTGGCGGCCAATTGATATCATCAAATAAATCTATTGTGGTATGAGATGTGTGACAAGTTGCACCAACTTATTGAAACCAAACATCGATACCATGAAAAACGGGTACAAAAAATCGGCAATCATGCTGCGATAGGTATCTCAAACATGGACCATAATGGTTGCGTCGTCCTCATTTTCAAAGAAATAAGCCAATGATATCGCCCCTCACAAGCCAGACTCACCAAACAGTCAGTCGCAATGGGCTTCTACCACGTTTGGATTTTCTGAGCCTCAATTTTTGCCGGTAATTTTTGCTTATTAGCGTATCCACCAAGATGAAAATGAGCTTCATCCGACAATATAATTTGTTTGGCAAATCGGCATCATCGTGCAGTTTCTCGTTGGCCCATCTAGCAAAGCTTCAACCCTGAACCAATTGAACTTTGTAAGGCGTCACAGCAAGATTTTATCGCAACGACGTAAACTGTGGTGTGAAATGTTCAATTCTTGGAGGAACGATGATGAGTTGATGTTGATGGATTCTCCTCACGCACACATTCAGCCACAGCTACGATAGCTTCAGGTGTACGCACTCTACGAGCTCGCTGACGTCTTGACGCATCAACAATGAAACCAGTTTCACATCCTTTAACCATAAACTTGCGTATACCGGGCATTGTTGGTCCTTGTTGGTGATCATCGCGCATGTTCTCGTTGGTCCAAATTTCCAATATATTCCTACGTTGCTCTAGCGTAAATCGTTTCATTAGGTTCAGTGGAGATATATACAGATTCGAAATAACCGATGGTTCAAATTTAAACCGATAAATAGCCCATAAAGGATAGCAATAACAGTTCTTTATGTAATAAAACAGATGGTCACCTTATGTATTAATACATCATCGGCCAAGTTTAACTAAACACACACAACAAGAAAAAACGGAAATGGAGGACTCTTTACCACATCTATTCTTCTATTTGCAAAAAAAAAAATAACCTACAAACTCATACTCATACACTGAACGAACATTCAATAGAGAATGCCAACGATACCCAGTCCGTCAGGCCAATTAACAGCGAACAACTGTGGCATCACTACTTCAATTCATTTTATTTACAACTTTCTCTCTCTCTCTCTCTCTCTCTCTCTCTCTCTCTCGCTGTCTCTCTTTCTCTAATAAGATTCTATGTGTGTAGGTTAGGTTTTAATCATTCTACTTGCTTTTGTTGTAGAGTATCGAAGAGAAACTTAGCGTAAAATAATCAACCGACAGACCTTGTTTTACATTGAAGTTCCTGTAGAAGAGGGTTTGAGCTGGAGTATTTTAAATTACTCCTCTTGCGGTCTTTCGTTCATTTGCACAAATACAAAATGCATTAAATATTTTGTATTATGGCATGGCATGGCTTGATGGACTAAAAGGCTTTACCATGGAATGGTTCAATAAAGCTGTGTAGATGTATAAAATTTAAAGAATTCATTTCATTTCATTCCATTCCATTCCATTTTTTTCTTTTCTTGCTATTTTATTTTAATTAGCCCCAGTTAACATTTATTCAGCTGAGATTTGTGGTTGCCGTGTATTCAAAAGAAAAACTGAAAATAATGAATTTATGATGTCGATGACGTTCTTGGTTTTTTTTTCCACTTTTAATTAGTTTTTCATCTGCAGATGCATGCTCCATACATGCGAATGTCAGTTTGTTTGTTTACTTGTTGGAAAATTTAAGTTACCTTGCTAATGTCAGTTTATTCGTTTATTCGTTGGAAAATTTTAGTTGCCTACAACACTGTATCATGCAAAATCGAGATTTATACTCAAATATACAACCATGAAAGTGTCACAGGTGCAATTTGAGTAAAACTGGTACACTTCCTCGCATTGTATTATATAGACAGGGTCCTCATTACTATGTTCGGGTAATGGTGGTGGCGGTGGTGGTGGTATTGGCATTGCAACAGGACCACAATTATCACTTGCATTTCAGCCATAGTTTAGTGATGATGACGAGGATGATGCCTGTCTTGAGTGTAAAGGTGAATGAGTATTACCATAGAGATCCTGCTGTCAGTTCCAAAGTTAGTTCAATATCTGGAATAGTGAGCGCATCGAATTGCTCTTAGAATGTGTAATTAATTATCATTATCCATGAAAGTACAACTGCTAGAGTCGTAAAATTTTGTAGAGAAAAATGTGCCTCTCTCCGTTAGGACGTATTATAATAAGTCATTTTAACCTTCGAGTATTATAATTGTCGCAAAGCCAAGTACACGTCCTCTAACCTAAGCCAGTGTGTGTCGAAGCAAGACACATAGTTCAAATAATGTGGCAACAGGTTTGGATACTTCTAATCCTATCTACATACATATTTTTTTAATAATAGGTCGATCCCTTTGGTCAGTAAGTCGTAATATGAATGACACTCTCACATTCGACCTACACTTAATCTTCGAATGGGTTTGTATGAATAGGGTTGACTTTAATGCGCGTAAAGCGAAATACTGCTTATTAATACACAAGTGCAGCAATAATACTGCCTCATCTGTAGTTATGGGTGGTATAAGTATTAATAAGTCCGCAGTTCTTAATGTTCTGGTCATGAAAATAATAATTCAGTGTGATGTTCGCTGGTACCAGCACATTTTTCAAGCATCAAAAGAAGCATTCAAGTAGCACGGCTCCTTAAGACGGTGCAAGAAATACTTCACTTCATCTGATCTCTTTACAATTTATACCACTTACATCCGAACGCGAATGGAATACAATTCTTGTGCTTCATAGTCTATATAAAGTGCACCACGTACAGGAGAGGGTGAAGGTGATGGTAGGTCAAGCAACTCTATTGATTAATGGGAGCATCATAGGAACATGGCTTGTGTTTCACTGTTCTATCGCTACTACAACTGATTTTGTGATAGCGAGATAAGGGGATTTGTTCCCGAAAATTGTGTACTCTTACGTAGCAACCGTCTTTCTTGCAGGGCACAACCGTTTGTGCTCCAGTGGATCACACACTGTTAGGTTAGATTGGAATGGTAGCTTTTGATATCAAAAAGCTCACTTGAGCGCACATAACGGCCCGCTGTAACGCCACTGTGTTGCAGACAAAATTTGTTCTTTAGTCAGATTATTAGTATGTGGAACTCCCTACTTGCAGAGGTCTTGCCTGCCACTTATAATATAATCCCTCTGACCTCCTTCCCATAACATATTTTTCTAATTCCAACATTACTGCATTTCATGAGTAGGGGCCATCCCCTGATGTTTCCTGCTACAAATTCAAAGTATGTGTGCTAATAATTAATTTACTTCATCGCAGTATGTATTTTCTTCATTCACAGAATATTCTTTGAATCTAGAAACTACCGAGCGTTCTTCTTCTTGAATATATTTCTTCATTAATTAGTTTGCACGGCAGAATATATGGTATCGGCATTACAACGGGATCTTATGTTTTTGAAACGATGCCAATTTAACTCAAGCTTTCATGCAAAAGCTTTGATTATTTAAAAGCAAATTATCGAAACACCCTTGAGTTTCTTCATGGAAACATGTGGGACTGAAGACTCCCCCGCTCCATTGTCACATGACCTGATCTTTGTTGCCATATGAAATAATCCAACAGAGCCTCTAGTAGGCGCTATAGGACAGGTTTTAGATATATGGTATCGGCATTACAACGGAATCTTATGTTTTTGAGAGCTTTCATGCAAAGTTTCGCTTATCTAAAATCAAATTACCGCGACACCTTGAGTTTCTTTGTGGAAACATGTGGGACTAAAGACCCCGCTCTGTTCTCTGTGTCTATCTTTGTCACACGACACCTGATTTTTGTTGCCATATGAAATAATCCACAGAGCCTCTAATAGTCGCTATAGGACAGGTTTTCATTCACTACATCATTGCCGACATTTCATCAAATATGCCGATGCATACTAGTCTGTTCATCTTATCCAACTCCATCAGTGCTGTTTCTAAGTACGTCCTGCTGCTCATCGGGTCTGATGGTCTTAGTGTATATCCAATGAATCATTATTCGTAGCCGGAAGTCTACGTAGTCTGAAGACGCCATAGTCTAGTGGGTTGTGTGTCGGCTTATTAGAGATAAGGCCACTATTCAAACCCCAGGCGAGACATCAAAATGAAATATTTCTTCGGCGGCTTCCTCTCAGCAGATTTCTGGCAAAAATTCTGAGAGTAAAAATAAAATTGCCATGAAAAATTTCTCGAAAATCTATCGTTTGGAGTCGACTTCAAACTTTTGGTCCCGCCTTTTATGTATAAAATTAACACACACAACATAAGTGGTTTGAGAAACTAGGTCGTAATCCTGACTGAAGGTTTGTAATGACTAATTATGTCTGTATATATGGAAATCTTATATAAAAAAATAAGATTTCCGACTCTTAGGAAAGTACAGGATACTAGGATATTAAAATTTTATCTCCGTAATAAGTTCAGAAATCTGCTGAAAAGAAGCATATTTTATGCTGAAATATCATAAACTATAATACACTTAGCAAAGAAGAAGACTCCGGTACTTTAAAAAACTTTCTGGCTTGTAAACAAATCCGACCTTAAAACTTATAACTTCCAAGCAATTGTTATTCCCTGTAATGATTTAATTAATTTTTTTTAATTGATTTTTAGCAATTGCGAGCACTTCTTTTTTTGTAATTCCATTTAAAAAATTATCAAAAAAAATTTAAATTTTTCTTTAATTGCATAAAAGCAAGTAAGTGTGCATCTGTCTTTCTTTTTTGAATTTTAATTAAATTCTCCATTTTTTTCTTAATGTTTGTCTTTACTACCGTACCGCCGGGATATTTAAAGAAGAAATCTTTCTCTAGAATTAAAGCTCATTTAAGAATAAAAGCAAAGCAATCCCCCCCCCCAGTAATATAAATTCAAACGGAAAAAGCTCATAATTACCGCGAATGGCATTATTTAAATCAAAACATTTTAAATGAAAGAAATGAACACAAAAAAAAAATAAATGACTGACCAAATGAACCAACATCGTTGTTGTTTTTTTTTTGTGTGTATGATTTGATTTCATTTCAAATTGAATTAAAATTTAATTGTATAAACGAAATTATCAAAGAAAAGACAGCACAAATAATGACTCAACATTATTAAAAACATGAAATCTTTATATTTCACTTTAGTTTTTTTTTCTTCTTCTTCTTTTAACTTCTTTTGCCACAGATTTTTTTGCTTTAATGAAATCATTTTCAACGCTCTGTTTTTCTTGCTTTAAACTATGAAGATGAAGATGTCATTTTCAACATCTTAATTTCTTTAAATGGCCCCAAACGTTCAAATAAAGAATGTCTTATGTGGCAAAATTTTTGATTACGAAATTGAATCGAGGCTCAGAGCTGAGCAATAAGTTACAGTTGCTTGAATTGAGATCCACGTTGATTATACCATAACATATTTGGATTCTATCACATCCCATTATTTCCTTTTTCTACCAGATCTCGGGTTTTTTTCACTACAAAAGTTCTCACCTTTAGTCTTAGGGCCATTATTACAACTTGCCGTTAACTAAAGGGAGGATTTTAACTGGCAGATAAATTGTTTTTCGTTATTATATGGCCAATAAGATAGGAGTAAGCGTTAAGCTAAAGGGAGGATCATTCTACTGGTAACTTTTAAAGTTAAGTTTATGCCTGATCTTGCCATATTATCCATTATTTTCAATATGGCAACTTGTAATATAAGCAAAATAAGCAAATACAACAAAAAAAGAAGAAGAAGCCAGTTGTTGCCACTGCGTTTAAAAAGAAAAAACTTGTTTAAGTGAACAGTTTTATCGGCATTGCTCCAATACTGCCATATTTTATCTGTAAATTGTAATAACGAAACTAAGTTAAAGGTAACTTTACAGTTCCCTTTAGCTAAAGATACCTTTAACTAAACCTAAGTTTAACGGCAAGTTGTAATAATGGCCCTTAAAGCTCCAGACAATGATAACGAAGATGATCTTCCATTTTCCCCAAAAGTCATTATAAAAGTTATTTTGCGCATGCATGTCCTAATGCTAGTGTTCCGCTGTGTCTACTGTGTCTACATTTTCTAAGATAAATTCTGGGTAAAATTAAAGAAAATGTCTTCCCTTTGTCCAAAGTCGTAATCTTAATCCACCACTCTTGGAGAAAATGAACACACCCAACATAACATACATGGGTGGTGAGAGAAGATAGATTGTAATTTTGACAAAAGGCCAATCTTCCGATACTTTTGTTATAAAAGTGTAATCGAAAGCGATTTCTATTATATTTCGTTGTTGAAGGTAGCTGAAGGTTGGTAGACTAACGTTTAGGAAACTTTAAAATCTTCGTTTTAGACAAGAATCGAATCATTGGCAGCTTTAAGCACTCTTCACGTTAAAACATGACTGCATACATACATACATAATTGGCCATTACAACCTTTCAGTTAGGCTTACGGCCTAGCTTCTCACACCACTTATGTTGTGTGTGTTAATTTTATACATGAGCGGCGGGACCTACAGTTTAAAGTCGACTCCGAACGACAGATTTTTGAGAAATTTTTCATGGCAATTTTATTTACTCTCAAAATTTTTGCCAGAAATCTGCTAAAAGGAAACCGCCGAATAAATATTTTTTCCGTTTTTGATGTCTGACCGGGGATTCGAACCCTGGCCTTTCGTTTAATTAGGACTACACATTCGATAAATACCACAATCTTTCTGGTAGATCATTGACTGGTGTCGTGTAATAAAAAGTGAATGACGTGCTCTACTTTGAACCTTTAACCCTGAACAGTTTAACCCTAAAAACTAGGATTAGTTCTTTAACCCTAAACCTAGGATTCTGGTTAAACCAGAATCAATATAACGACTATTTCAAAGATCGATATCATCTCTTATTTAATGATGAAATTAGGCAAAGGCTACATGCGAGCAGGGCTCAACTCGAGTTCGTTCTTTACAACCTGTGCCATGGATGCACTTGAAAGTGTAATAATGCGGGACTGTTATTTGTTAGTCATGAATTTTTCAATCATAGACCTGTTGTATGTGACTGCTATTGCGAGCTATTGAATAATAATTTCTTTGTTAGTGACATTACAGAGAAATTAGAAGGCTTCCTCTCGTAAAAACTAGCTGTGTGATCCTAATATGCACAAGAAAACCCACCTGACATAGGATTAAAAACGAATCAGAATTCTCACATCACCCCTGTTGCGTGTGTTAATGTTATGGAGATCTGACGGTACCTAAACTTTAAAGACAGCTCCGAGCAATTTTTATTGCTCTGGAATTTTTTCCAAAAGACCGCTGAAAGAAAGTTGCCGAAGAAATTGCTTTTAATTTTTCGTGTTATTCGAGACTCTCGTTTAATAAGCCAATACACCACCTACTAAACCACGATGATTGTCTTCAATAACCATCGACCTTAGTTTTAGTGCAGGCCATAAGGAGTAGCTCTATGCTGATTTCCATGAGGAGTTTTTAGCTGGTAAAGCTGTTCAACACAAATTCGTAAATCCTAAGCTTTTGGATTTGATCAATAATGGTATCTGGAAATAAATAGCGAATAATTTTGACAGTTAATCAACGTCTTCAACTTCAGGCTTCTATGACTACAACTAGGACACTATTTTTCTAGGCACTCTTAACGTGTAAACTCCTTGTGCTATACGAGCCTTTCCTGTGAAACGTTAAGGGCCCTTTTAAGAGTATCAACAAACCACCTTTCACGCTTTTTATTTCAATGGTCATAGGCTATAGACAGTTAACTCTACCTAATTTACTGAAAAATAACTTTAAAAAATGGTATTTTGTATCCTTCTTTTACGTCCACATGGCTACTGTAATTTAGACATCAGCGTAACGTTGCAGTATCACTCGGCTATGGCTTAAACGTTACTCTACATCTTTATTAATCAAGAGAAGGAAAAAAAAAGCAACTATGCCAGACAAATTAATATCTTTTAAATATACAAGTTGATCAAAGCAACTGTTCCACCCAAAGACATTTCACCCAAAATCCATAAAGAAAACCTCCGCTTCTACTACTACTACTACTACGACTACTATTCCACCACCATAGCCTTCATTTCATTACATGTTTCATGCTTGAACACCCCACAATTTCTTACTTAATGTGGCCCACATTTTTTTGCATTCGTTCCTCTTTCATTTGGCAGTCATTCATTCAGTATTTCAATATTAAATTCAATGATGTTAGGAAGAGAGGAAAGGAGGCTAGAATGATTGCAATTCATTTAACAGGATTTAAAACTTCAAACTGGTGCAATTAAATCTGCTTGTAACTCTTCTTATATTGGCTATGGATTTCCTTTTCTGCCATCCGCATCAGAAGGAGGAGAAGGTGATGATGGTAGAGTATGGTTGGTTGTATGCGAGTCGAGTCATTAAAACAAATTAGTTGTGTTTCTGAGGTGATTGTTGCAGTTGATTGTGTTTGTTGTTTCAGCTGCTATTGCTGTTTTTGAATGAAAATGATGATGATGTTGTTGTTGATGTTGATGATGAAAAAGTAAATTTTTACTCGTTCTTTATCAATTAATTTATAATAATTAAATCTAGTTTAGTTATCATTAAGGACGAGTATATTATTTTAGAGCGAGTGGCATAAGTAACTGATTTAACAAACTAATTATAGGGGACATTAGAAAGGAAGATGTTCAATAAATACCATCACAGTTTGGGATGTAAGTCTGGTGTTGCCAGCTGTAACAATTCTTACACTATAAGAATTTGTTTAATAAGGCCTTTATATTATACTGGCATATATTGTTTTGCTCAATAAAATGTTAAAAAGATTAGTGTACCTTAAAAAATGACGAAAAGCTTTGTTGTAATACACAAAAATGACATATTAAAGCCATTAAAAATATATCAAGTGTACTTGTATGAAATGAAGGTTTTTTTTTTTTTTTTTAATTTATTTATTTTTTTTTTTTTTATTATTATTACAATAAAACACAATTTTTTAATGGGAAATTAAAAATCATTCTATTCGAAGTATTGGCTTTGCTGTCTTCAAATTTTTTCCATCTTTAAGATAATTTGCGGATTCCACGTTAATAAAACTGTTTGTCTTTTGAAGCAAACCAATTACATACATGCATACATAATTGGTCATTAAAAACCTTTAGTCAGGATTGCAAACTAGCTTCTCATATCACATATGTTGTATGAGTGATTTTTATACATGAGTGGCAGGGTCGACTCCGAACAGCAGATTTGTGTTGAAAAACTTTTCATGGCAATTTTATTCACTCTCAGAGTTTTTGCCAGAAATCTGATGGAAGTCGCCGAAGAAAATCTGTTTTCATATCTCGTGTCGTTGCAGTTGTCTGATCTGAAGTTTAATGGAGTTCCCTACTAGACTATGGCAAAGCAGTTGGTAACCCAATTTTCTACTTTCCCGTAGTGTTGCTCAGCCAATGAATGTCGCATCAATGAAATCCCTGTGAATATGGCGTTTGGGTTAGCAGAACCCAGCTTACTGCTTTGATTGTATCCTGAACCGGTTGTGCTGTTAACGATCTGTGTTTTAGGAGCTCGTGTTACACCACATCTTTTCGATCACACCAGACACACGGCATTACCTTCTTGTCGAATCGATTCGGTTTTACAGCCAAAGTTGATGGTTGTGCCGTATTAATCAATGATGTTTTTCGTTTAGGATTGTGAAAACGAAACCATTTACCAACGGCAGTAACAATTCGATACAACATTGATTTCCTAATATGTCTTGAAATAAAATTCCAAAAATGGTTTCTCGGTTCCATGTGGCTGTCATTCAATTCTTGAAGCACCCAATTTCCAGAGTGTTGGATCTTTCCCAGTACTTATAAACGGTCGTAAATGATTTGTTGTGCAACATTGAACATTTCTGCCATTTGTTTCTGACTCAAAGTGTCATCTTCAACCAAATCTTCAAACGTTCTTCATTTGTCACATCAAAATCGTTATCTCTATACTTTTGAAACCATTTTCTGCATGTTGCTTCTGATAGAGCATGAACACCATATGCCTCGAAAATTGTTATTTTAATTATCTCTCTACTTTATAAACCGCTCGTCATATTAAATATGTCTGCAGCATAATTGATAAAACTCTCTTCTCTAATAAATTTTATATTCTCTTATAGTCTTTCTGTATATAATTTAATTAAAATCGTCTTAATTGATTATCTTTTTCATAGTGAAATTGAAAATATGTTTTAATTTATTTCATATCATTATTATTAATTAATATGTCATATAAATTTAAATACAATATAGACAAACCAGAAAAAAGCCAACCCTTATTAGAAAGAAAACTATTTACGTCTGCTTATGCAGCCTACATTTCATTCACCTTTGTCTTTGTCAATACAAATTTCCCAATAATTTTCATTAATTATGATAAAAGTTATGCATTGAAGAACTACAATAAAAGTTTTAAGAATGCATATTTTAAAAATATTTAAAGCATAAAAATTTAAAACAAAAATGATTTCCTTAAAAAATATTGTCATTCATTCATTCATTCACTCTGTCACTTAATATCATACATACTCAAAAGATGCGGGTATATTTGGATGTTTGATAAATTGAAGTATTGTAGGAAAATAGCATTCCAAATGAAAATGTTATCTTTAAGCTTCAGTAAAAAATTTTCTTATTTCGTAATTTTTTCCATGGTCCTGATGAAAAAATTTTAGTTGTCGACCAATAAGAAGCAAGTCATTGGCAAAGAATGCAAGTAATCGACCAAAAACCGACCCAAAAAATTCAATTCATTCAAAAGAAAAAAAAAATGCAAGTAATCGACAAAAAAATCCAACTCACGATTCAAAAAATGCAAGTCATCCAAACAAAAAAATTAAGTCTTAGGCAGAATTCAGTTCATCGACTAGAAAAGCAAATCACGACGCATAACTCATACAAATAAAAAGGCATATCATCGACAAAAAAAAAAAAAAAAAAAAAAAAAAAAAAAAAAAAAAAAAAAAAAAACAAGTCATTAACCCAAAAGATGCAAGTCATCGACCAAAAGAATGCAAATTATTAATCAAAAATATGCAAGCTATCGGTAAAAAGTGCAAGTCATCGACCAAAAAATTTAAGTCATCATTTTATAAAGTAATTTTTGTTGTTCATTTGAAGAAAACAATTAGCTTCATCGCCTATATTTTCGGTCCCAACTAAATCACAGCCATAAGCAAAACTGCTTTGATACCATGGCTATCTAGTCTACTAGGTCCATGTCTCCCATAAGTCCACTTTTTATTCGATTGTGGCTGGCTTATATAGTGCAATTTTTTATTTCTTGCTAACTTGACAAAAAGATAGCTTTGTCGCGTATTTCTCTGGTCCCAAATAGCGCTCAACCGTAAGGAAACCTATTTGGGAAACCTGATACCATGGCTATCCACCATTAGATCAATTTCCCCCCAACTCCATTTTTGCGGATTAAGCCCGATTTATATACGTTTTTTAGGTCTTTTGATGGAAACAATTAGCTTCCTCAGCTACATCTCTCGCTCCAAGGGTTACCCGACTGTATCGAATACTGTTTTGGCTATCCATTCCAATAAGATCAAAAATCGAAACTTTTTAAATTTATCAAATATTACCCGATTTATATTGACCACTTTTTGCTACTTAACAGTCACTTTTAACATAATATTCACTGAAAAGGAGACAATATAACTTTCGTAGCTAACTTCACATACATGTTGTAAAATTGTTGCTTTTTTTAAATAAAATCTTTCCCCTTTTAGTAGTTTTCCTTTTACTACATCTCTGTGCCTTCTAATGTTTATTATTCAACGTTTTTCTTGCCCTAAACTTGACATTAAAATTTAATTAAAACTCTTACAATGACGCCATATTGTTTGTTTAACTGCATTGTTGTTTTTTTTTCTGTCGTTGTCGTTTTTGCTGTTGTTGTTTTACTCTTAATACTAATGAGGTGTAAAAAGACAATTTCTTTAACTAGTTTCCTGGGTTTGTTGCCATTTAAATGCCCTTTTTCTCTGCAAATTATACACTTTTCTTGCTCTCTTTTATGAAATGTACACTATTTGGTCTCTCTCTCTCTCTCTCTCTCGCTTACTATATAATATTAACGTTTACCAGTGTTAATTTGTGTGCGTATAGTATGTATTTAAATGTTCATCTCATTTTATTTGTATGTGTACCGTAAGTATGTAATGAAGGTTTTGTTGTAAGTTCATGTCTATTAAGGGAAAATAATCTGTACAACGGGCTCGTAAACATGATTTCTATTTAAGTTTTAAACACTATTCAAATTCTAACTGACATTAACATACTTACAGCGGTGGCGTTGTAATTAGAAACGGCTTTACATAGCATATAGTACATAGTCGTTGATATATTTTAAAAATTTAGTTCACTTTATTAAAGCTAAGAGAGAGAAATATAAAAATAAAAATAGTTTTTCTTAAAACACATTTTCTAAGTATGTGTTCAATACTATGTATGTACGAAATAACGGTGGAAGCCGTAAGGACGTGCTTTAATACTGCGACCATATGCTCTATTGTATTCTGCTGCAAATTTATAAAGTATCAACATAATGTCTCCTCCAAACCTTTTGGCTTGACAAACTTCAGGATGTCAACAATGAGAATTTTTGGAGTAGAACCTTATATGCGCCCAAGTGTTTTCTTCTGGGTCGTATTATTACCTTACAGTGTTCCAAGAATGTGTTCCGACAATTGAACCTTAGGTTATTCCTGGATCCACAATGCATGTCTTAGATCTCTTCTTATTGTAGTTTTCCAACAAAAGTTTTAATTGCTTTAACTCCACTTGGTTTGATAAAATTATTTGCCGCTCTTTATCTTCCCTATCATTGAGCATTCATTCATTCGCCACATCAACGGCTTAGAAGCTCCCCTTCACACAAACTAATCCGTAGCTCATAGTCGAGAATTCCCACATGACCTGGGACCCATCAGATGTTAATGTTATTTTGCCTACCTAGCTTATTCAGCATTCCCAGGCATACTATCCATACTATCTTCGATTTAACCTCATAAGAGTAGAGCGCTAGAATGGCGGCCTGACTGTCATAGTATGGTTATGGCCCGTCTTTTAAACCTCTTATCCTAGTTGAATCAAAAACTCCTACCCCTGTTCCATGATCGGTTCCTGACCCATTTCTATACCACAAAATAGTCCTTCTTTTTAAAGAGTATGCAGCTTCTAGAATACTTCATTCATATTTTTTAATATGTCCAATGACTAAGTACTTTCTAGAAATGGTTCTATACAGAGGACAGTTAAGGAGGGAGGGACCATTCCTTAGAACAATAATGGTGATCTTAACATGATACAATTATTATCATGGAATTTGTTAGAGATGTTTTGGGGAAGGGAAAGAGGATACAATGCAACATTTTCTTTATAATTAAGCGCGTTTAGAGAAATGCAGACGGAAATGTTGGTTCGAGTAGTTCGGATAACCTTTTTTAAATTATTCAGGAATAGGACTGATTCCACGTTAATCGTTATCATGAACATAAAAAGTCAGTTTTAAATGGTGCTACAATTGGTAATCAAATAATTTTGTCCTTTTTTCTGTTTAAAAATGTTCTTTTTTTTCGAAAATGCCACACACTTTTCAAGAACTCTGTGCTCATGCTCTCAATTTCAAAAGCAAAATCGTAATTATCACCACGGTCACTAAGGATTTGCTAAAGTTGTTTTCAACTTTGACATCAAATGTATGGTAAATGGAACTTTTTCAACACCAGTGATGATGATGATGGTGATGACGGCACAGCATTGTATGGCAAAGAGAAAGGAGTGAACAGGTCGAAGGCTACGTTTGCTTAGTTTAGGTTCTCCTAATGCCATTTCGACATGTGATGTCATAGTTTTTCTTTTGTTAATTAAAACATTTAAAGAAGTGTTACACACATACATAGACACACAGTGATAATATCATAAATTTAATGACAAAGTCTACGAAAACAAAACTTTTTTTTCTTTAATCTTCTCCAACAGTTTTTAGTGACAAAATTGTTTTGTTTTGGTCATATTTGTTGTTGTCGCCTTTTATTTTTTGCAATTCATTAAATAAATTCACACTTCGAAATATTAAATTTTGCTTTAAACACTCAACGTATTTTATATATGGGCCATAAAAATATGGCCAAGTTGTAAAATTGCAAAACAAAAAATAAAATTTTTTATTACCAGGTCAACAACAAGTCAACAAACGGTATATTTATGAATGGGTTTCTTTGTATCTGAACATTTGGGAAGTTTGGATTAAGATTAAGAAAATAAAATTGAAAAACATTTTGTAATTTGATTCATTGTTGTTGGATTTGAATTTTTATGGTGGTCTTTTATGACTGGCCAAATACTGTAAAAGCTATGAAGGACTAACATCAGCATCTCGTGTCGAGCAGCACTTCAGTAACCTGCTTCAGCTTAGCTTTTGATACGACAAGTCTTTGTATGATGTGAGCTTTTAAAGAGACCTTTTTCGTACTACAAAACTAATACTGGACAAGATGCTCATCCTCCCCGTGCTTCCTTATGGCTCAGAGGCATGGACTCTCTATGGCACTGATGGCACTGATGCAGCAGCCTTGACAGTATGCATAAGTTCTTCGGTCCATTACGAGTTGGCGATGATTTACGCATCTAAGCAAATAAAATTTTGGTTTATAATTTGGCTGTATTAGTTCAATTTCTCCATTTTTAAAGGATGCAATGTATACCCTGTAAACAAATAAGACCCTGCAAAACAGGAATTTTGATACATTTCGGGAGAAAGATAAGAACGGTTTAGTTTTGGACATAATGTATGGAAATTCCAACTTCTTTAAAATTCTTTGGTAATGCATTATTTTACGTAATCATAGCCAATCATAAAAATAACATCCTTATGGGTATGAGAAGGATCTTTTCATGCCTTCCATCATGTTCATTTTCCTACCCATCCGCTTGATTCAATGTACAAAGAGTCACAAGCTTATAAGTCGTAGAGATGTCTATTGTTTTCCAGAGTTCAGCCTCAAAATTTTCAACCAACCTGAGCGTGAACTTTGGCGTCTTGTTACTGAATCTCTGGATACTACGTTGAGAAACTTAATAGAAACATAGCGTTTCAATACTTCGCACGCAGCTGATGCGATTAGATCAACAACTAATTAGATTAGATTCGCAATCAACACTAAACAAAAAACTACTGCGAATTGTGTGTGACGTAAGGTTGCCTACATCGCTATACTGTAGTTGAAAATGAATTCACAGCAAGCAAAAGAATGTCATTGTTGTACATTCCGAATTAAGCGGCTGTTACTACAAAGTTTGTGAACATAAGGTGAATGCCCGTGGAACGTGCAAGGGCTACAAGGACTTTACCGTCGAAGTAGAAGTGATGTTCTCCAGTGTTCAAAACAACAGGGACTTTCTTATTCCTCAGAACAAAGCTAAAGATAAATTGAAGTTATTTCTAAAGACCTAATCAGATCGTAACCGCACATAGTACCTTAGGTGTGTTGTTTCATAAAGGCACTCGAATTTTCATCATACTCTTAATATAAGGCATCGTAGAATGAAAATGAAAAAGTTACTAAGAGTGTTGAAAACAAAAAATTTCATCTTTGACCCCAATTAGGTGTCAAGTTATTTGCCATCGTTTTGATTGTAATCTTTTTTAATAAATTTTTGAAATCAACATAATCAATATAGTCCCAGAGGACTTTAATGGAAGGTAGTGTAGTGCTCTTGTATTCGTCCTGACTCTTTACTAAGGGTGGAATAATGTCGGTAACACGATATATGATCACTAGTCTTTAAAAATAAAGGATGTTCCAACAAGAATGCGATTTTTTTAAGACCTTCGGGTTAAGCATGGAATGTTTAATAGCACTCGTGCTGTGGCAATGATGTGCCCAGTTAAGGCCACAGGAACTCTGACTTTATACTCCTGTAAAGACAGTTCACAGTCATTGTCATATTGAATCTATCTGTACAAAAACTGTTGTCCCATTACGCCTCCTGACGGAAAATCGCACCAAACAGTTCCCCGTTACGGGTGCATATGTTTTTCGTGAATTGCATGAGAAATTTCGGAGTCCTAAATTCGACAATTTTGTGTATTCACTAAGCTGTTCAGTTGGAAATGAGTTTCATTGAAATTAGAACCTTATCCATTAAACGATTTGCCAACGAATTACCAATCTCTGCTAATTTGAGATCTTAAGTAAGCAGCATAAAGTCATGTAGGCATGAAGGTGGAAGTTTTTCATCAAAATTTAATGTACCACGTGATATTTGAAGTTTTCGGACATTCTGGTTTACAGTAGTAATGTTTTCAAGAGACCAACCAATACGTTAACCTTCGATCCAATTTCTTACAATTTTTTGGCAACCCTTGAAACGGAATGACACATTAGGTACACTTTCTTGAATGAAAATTCTTGGAAGTTTACGAGCGGTCTTCCAAATGTTTGTAAATAAGTTTT
>QOCX01002804.1:0-20221 GCA_005959815.1 Sarcophaga bullata
TTTTTCATTACGGTATTTATTGTTCTTGTTGTTAAGATTTTTTCATTTTTAATTTCTTTACAAAACCGAAATACACACATACAGTAAGAGTAAAAGAGTGAGAGAGAGAGTGATATAGATATTGAGAGAATGTTTAAAATAAAACAAGAAGCAGCAAAAGAACAATGCTTGAGCAAACAAGAATTTTATATAATGCAGGTTAAATAATGAATGGTGGGTTATAATAATACATACACCACCATACCACTTTACTTTTAGCAACAATGTACGTGGAGATTTATCAAGAGCAACAATAACAGCAACGACACAATATGTATGATAACACAGTTACAATTACAACTACAATTGCCTTTACATTTGCATACTGCTATACAGACAAATGACAGAAAAAAAAAAGAAACTCATGCTCTAGTACTATACACTTGTGTACGTGTGCACATACATACATACACACATAAAAATGTATCATGGCTGTTTAAATTTGATCTCACTCTCTTACTGAGAGTGGAAAAGAGTGTTAGAAATAGACACTGATTGATGATATGTATAAGTAAATACACATAAATTATAAATAATAATTTCAATAAAAGGATATTTTAATACAATTCTTACCCTATAATCGGCTATAATCTTTGTTTGTTTAATTAAATTATTCCAAACAAAAAATTATTTTTTTTTCTTACAATCGTTAATACCTTACAAGAAACTGTGTATGTGTGTGTAAATAATATAAAAATAAAAATAGCGAAAGTAAGTACAGAAAGAAAGAATGAAGAAAGAAACCCTATAGTTTGCTATGTACTCAATCCATATTTAGTCTACATTACAAGAACTCTGCCTAGAATTTCAAGGTCAATACGTAGTCTGGTTTTGTTAAACAGGGTGTAGAGGCGAAATCTAAAAAGAAATTGTTAATAAGCATTTTATATTTTATTTTTTATTGGTTTGAGATGTTGCCCTGATTCTAGTTTTATTGGAAATTAAATTTTCTTCAATTAAAACCCGATTGCGTTCAATTATTTTGCTTCCTTTTTTTTATCATCCTAGGGTTTTATAAAGCAATGTCAGGGATTGTCTGTCTTCGACCGCTATCAACGGGATACCCTCGGCTGATATTCTTTTTGTCTTGTCATTAGAACATGCTCCACAGATAGGGACTGGCGTCAATCCCCTTTGCTTTCTAAAATACCAGCAAAACTCTTGAAATCGGAAAAGCGAAAATTTTATAACCATGAATCACCAAAGTGTGGAAAGTGAGAGCATCCCTAACGAATGGTTCATAGGTACGATCATTGAAATCATAGTTTCTCTTCGTTCAAAAACTTCAGACAGAAACTAGAAGAAGTTAAAAGCAATTACTTAGAATAGAGAGAACTAATAAAAGTTTGTGGAGGACCTTTGCTTCAACTAGCAATCTAACTTTAGGGCACATTTATACCAAAGACTTGTAGGGATTCTTCACCTAGTTTCACAATCCCTTTGCACTCTAAAACTACTACAGTTTATCAGCAAAAAACTTAACAAGTTTCGGCTATTCGATAAACCCATAACTTAGCAGCAAGAGAGAGAGAGGGAGAGAGAGAGACACTGAAATAGACTGTGAAAAATCAAGCCTATACAACAATTACAAGAAATGTTTAACTTGTTATTGTTATGATAGAAGGAAACGTCTTTCGTTTACCGAATTTTGATCTCTCTGGACATCAGAATTGATCATAGCATTCGATTCTAGTCGCCCACAGTCGTCATTTGATTTCCAACTCCTCCCAACACTCAAGATCCCTCTGTTTATTGTTAATTCACGCTTTAAAGTCGTTTGGGGAGGGTCAACGACTTTTAAAAAGGAGTGTTTTGTTTAACATTCTTCCATTTAAGTTCCTCATCGTGATCTGCATCATTTTTAGCAGCGTTTCTAACGTACTTACTTAATTGGTCATTACAATCCTTTAGTGGCAGGATTACAACCTAACTTCTTACATCTCCCATGTGGTGTGTGATAATTTTATCCATGAGAGGCTGGACCTATAGTTGAACATCAAATCCGATAACGGATTTAAAGTATTATGGTAACTTCGAGAGTAAAATTAAATCAAAAACAAATCAAGTAGACATACGAAAGCATCACTGTGGGGTTATTCTTAATGAAACTTCTCCCCCATTGAGAATACTGGGGTTTACCACAAACTCACCCAAAGGCATGATATATGCCTTCTGAACAACCCAGTTTATCAGTGATTAGCTTAGTCAGTTCTTGAGTTTCAGATTTTTTTTTTATAATTCGGATTTTGTTTTGGCACCAGTACGTCTCGGAAGCTGTTATTTGTCAATACCCTTAGTCTAACGACGTTTGTCCCAACGTGCTATAATATTCTTGATATTTTTCACCTATGCAGGCAAATACCTTTTTTTTCTTTTCGTATTTTCAACTTGTTAGGGTTTGGTTGGGAGATTTTCCTCTTTGATATTGGCTCCTATATCTCCATCAGAAGCAATGAGAGGAGACTTGAGCCGACATCTATGTTTTTTGTGTGTAGTTGCTTGCCCTAGCAAAAAAAAAAACAAAAATTGTGCAAAAATAAATGAAGAATTGACCAAAAAAGAACGGAAAAGGAGGAAAATTAAGAGAAATATTTTAACAAAATTTACTGCATCATAGTCTATAAAAATGTCTTTATGTTTGCTGCCTGCCGCTGTCATTTATTTGTAGTTGTTGTTGCAATTCTTATAATACAGTGCACCACACCGATATGCATACATTCATTCGTTCAATGATTTACGCTGGCATACAAAGTCAAATAAGTTTTTTTTTTTTTTTTTGTTTTTTTTGTTTTTTTTTTTTGTTTTATTATTGGTGTCTTTGGTTATTTAGTATGAGTATTGGTATCTGTCTGTGTGTGTGTGTATGTGTATGTGGCACACCCTCAAATTAGTTGCAACAAGAAACGAAAATAAATTGCAATTTTTTGTTGTTGTTGTTGGTGGTGGTGGGCAGGCAGTTTTATTTTTATGTGGCACGTTCAGTTTGAAAAAACTTAAAAATAGACAAGAAGACATCAAGACTATACAAAAGAATAACAACAACAACAATAAATTTAGTACAAGTGGTTTTTCCCTAGTTGCATACAACAAACACACACCGAAAAGAGCTTAATTTTGCAACAAAATAATCGAAAAAAAAAACCAACCACCTTGCAACACACAAAACATACGTGCTCGCTTATGCACTCTAAAATGTGTGTGACATTTAGATTCACAGAAGAAACACAATGACAACAACAAGAAAAATAAAAACGAAAAAAATGGAAAACATGCTTAAACTGCTGCTGCCATTAAAGCTGTTGCTGCTGCAGCTACATATGCTGTTCTCGGCATGTAACCCAGTGAACAATAATGAATGAGTTGCACCTTTTGCCGTAAAAGAAGACGTGGCTGGCGTTGCTTGTTCTTGTTGATAATATCGGGGGGGAGTAAGGGTTAGATGAAGTTTTTTTTTGATGAACTACTTGAAGCGAATTTAACAAATTCTTTCGGTGGCTTACTCTTAATAGTCTTGTGGCAAAAACTCTGAAAGTAAATAAAATTGCCATGAAAAGCTTCTCGAAAATCTGTTATTCGCAATCGATATTGTAGCTCCTGCCACTCATGGATAAAATTAACACACACAACATGGCTGGCGGGAGTAACTAGGTTGCAATTCTGAATAAAGGATTAAGGGTTAAGGCGCAGGGAAGTTGCCCACAGCAGGTCAAACACTCATCAAAACCTTGCTAAGTCACAATCATGGTCTTTATAAATAATTTTTTTAGTCTTCTTTGCAGTCTGCCTACAAAACTGCTTGCTGGGTTACTAGTGTGTCTGTAATAACTACCCATACGCGTAACATTTACGAGACACGTTTTTCATATTTTGTATGTTTTTATGGCAGTCAGTTATTCTTATTATTTTTGTTGTTTTGTTGCTTTTATTGCATGCGTGTATGAATCAAAAAATAAAGAAAAGAGAAGAAAAAAAAAATCAAAAACTACTATGAAATGCAGTGTTCCTATATTTGTTGTTATTGTTGCAGCAGCTAATATTGTTTGTTGCCAATTCTTGTTGTTCATTTCAAATTCTGATGGTTCTGTTTGCGAAAGAAATTTTGCTGTTGTTGTTTGTGTTGGAATTTATCGATGACGCGTGCTCTTACAATACCATTCTGGTAATTATTGTTACGTTTGGTGCCATGGCATTAAATTATATGCAGTTCTCGTCCTCTTTTTTTTTACCTTTAATTTCTATTTTACATCTCTTTGCGTCTCTGTCCCTCTCTCTATCTCTCTCTCTCTCTCTTTTACTGTCCTAGTTTGTTGCTTAAATGTTGTGTCCCTATTTGAATATTTGCTTTCTCCTCCAGTTCATAATGGCTTTCGTGAGGGATTTTGTTCCATTTTTAACTGTTATCGTGTTAGTGTTGTTGTTGTTGCTGGTTTTGCCGTTATTATTGTAGCATTTCAATTTCAATATTCTGGTCTTTGGTTTCGTTTTTCAATTGTTTTTTTATGAGTTAAACACTCATTTGAGGTTTATCAGTTCTTTTCTCTTTTTTTTTCTTTTGCGAATAGAAAAACAGATTTACGTGTGATCTTTAATCTGCCTTAGCCAGATATTGAATGAGTGGGGTGTACATAAAGAAGTGCATAAAAAAAAATTTGGTCATGCAGTTTGCTTTATAGAAACCAAATGAAATGATAAAATAAGGATTGAGTTCTGGCCAACACTGTAATGCTTGCTTACTGTACGGACAAATGTCAAGGCATGAACTTAATTTCCAGTCACTGTAGTCTTGTAGGTAGTGTGTTGGTTTATTAGACGCGAGGCCACGTTTCAAACCATTGATCAGACATCTCGTACAAAACGAAATCTGGGAAAAATATTCCTTCATCGACATCATCTCAGCAGATTTCTGGCAAAAACTGTGAAAGTGAATAAAATTGCCATGAAAAGTTTCTCAAAACATTTTGTCGTTCGGAGTCGACTTTAAACTGTCGATCCCGCCACTCATGTATAAAATTAATACACACAATATAAGTGGTGTGAGAAGCTAGGTCGTAATTCAACTGAAAGGAGTGTAGTGACCAATTAATACTGCCGTTACTTTCATATACGTTCTCATTTGAGACTTCCATGCAGGCCCAACTAATAGTCACACTTTATCATAGAGGCGCTATTAGATTGAATCTGTTAGTCCAAGCAAACCAAACTCTACTATATATTGGGCAAAATTCTTTGTCCTCTCTTCAAACAGTTCCATCAAAGACAGATGCCAAGAAGAAGGTTCCCAGTGTTGTCGTGATCGTTCACATAAGTGCTGATCAGGGACATATTGAATGACAAATTGAGTCTCAACTGTTGTTGAAATTATGCAGGAGAAGGTCTAGCCCATTTTCCCATTAGAAAATGTCACATGAGAGCCAAGTTCAAATAGGAAACGTTTAGTTGAGCTGATCTTTTTATTGATATTTTACCAGCTTAACTAGGCGTTGGAATCGATACTCCCTTGTATCCCTTGTTAGTCGAGGTGTGGAATTTGTGAGTATTTATTCAACAGTCCATCGTCTTCTCAGCATCCACACACACACACACACACAAATATATAATTGATTATTAAAACTCTTCAGTCAGGATTACGGTTTAGCTTCACATACGGAAACTACAGTTTAAAGTCAACTCCGAATGACAGATTTTTGAGAAACTTTTAATGGCAATTTGATTTTATTCTCAGAGTTTTTGCCAGAAATCTGCTGAGAAGAAGAGATGTCTGACCTGTGGTATAAGCCGTGGTCTCACGTCTAATGAGGCAACCCTACTGCTTACTAAACTACGGCGACTTCAAACGCCATTATTATTTGTTTTTAATTAATTTTGCCAGTTTTTGCATTTAGTTAAAGCCCTTCTGGCTATTTAAATAACCTTAACTCTTTTGACAAAATTCTTGAAGAAGCGCACATTTTTGATTCACTTTTTTTTCCCAGAGAATCTTCATTATTTTACTTGTTGTGTTGGGGGTTTGCAAATATATTACAGTGTAGAGTATTCATATAGTCGACTTTGATCGTTTACAACTTATTTTTCGTGCTTGTTTTTCATTTAAAACGCTTTTTAAACTGCTGCTTTATTTAAAATATTCACTCTTTAGTTTCCATATTCCCCACAATCATAACGTTTTTCTTGCATTTTAAACACATTAACTACTGCTAACATAAGTGTGTATATGTGTATGAATTATAAAACAGTGAGGGAGAAACAGAGAGAGAGAGTGAGAGTGCCTTTGCGTGTATAAAGTGCGTTCATGTATTAATATTTCATTCGCTATTTAAATATAAAATGAGATTTAAATTGTATTTTTATGTACCTCTAACGCTAATAATATTTTTTTTAACATTAACACCACACACAAACACACGCTCTACTTCTCTGCCTGTATTACATATTATTTTTGCTCTTTTACTGTTATGGCGATAGTAATGCGTGTGTTGCTGTTGTTCTTTTTTTTTATTAATTTATGCTGTACGTGTGTATTCGTTAACATTCGTTTATCCTTGATTTCTTTTATTTTTTATTCGTTTTTTCTTTGGGTTCAACTCTCTCGGGAAATGGTAATGTTGTTTGGTGTTACCGAGGTGGCAGCCGAAATAGTAGTTTTTTTTTGTTGTTTTTGGTTTTAATTTTTCTCCCATTGTGGAAATATTTTTGATATGAGACCCCCACCGCATGTAATTAAAAATAGATTTTTATGAAGAAATTTTTTTTATTTTTTGATTGCGAGAGAGAGAGAAGAGAGAGAGAGAGTGAGAGAGTGAATGTGTATAAGTGAACATAAGAGAATGGTGGCAGTGTATAGATAGATATGCGTGCATGAGTTTAATTATGCATTTTGTGTATAAAAAAATAGAACATTTGGTCACACAGTAAACATCTAATCCAGTGGCGTAGATGAAAAAATATATTTTGATGGGTTCAGTTGTTTTGTTTCAATCAGCTAAAGAGCTGAAAGGAAATGTAATTGTCAAATAATTCTTTTTAGGAAGTTCAATTGATAATTATTTGCTAGTTTGCGGTAACAATTGACACTTTTTCCATCACTTTGCAATGTTGAACGTGGTTAAGAGCCACTTTTTTACTGCAGTGTAATGAGGATTGTTGCTTTTTATTGTCACAGGACAACCTAGCTTCTCATATCTTGCATGTTATGGCGTGTTAATGAGTGTTTGCGTCAGCTTCGAGTAACGAAAGTTTTTAAGAAACTTTTCATGGAAAATTAATTAAGGATACGTGGGTATGATTACCCGATACTATATTTTGTGATTCAAAGAGCAATGTTCCTAACCACTACACCCAATATAGCAATACAATGTAATTGCTTAGCTTATAAAATGAAAATTTAATTTGAATTTGTTTGTAACGGACCTCACTATTAGCTGTTGAGGCCATATTATGAAAATCATATTTCTCTGACTTCCGGTTTATGTTTCAATTTATAAAAGAAGAATCACAGTGTAATTGCTTAATTATTTTAACCCACTGTATATATGCTGTGTATGGATTGTACTTTTTAAGAGGAAGTGTTTTTCAAAACATAAGATTTTTTCTTTTTTTTTATCTTTTCTTGTCTAATAATTAAACAAAAAAACAAAAAAAATATTAAAGTTTAGTAACTGGTTTATTATCTACTTCTTCTTGCTTCCTCTTTGGCTTCTACTTAATTGTGCATTTAATACAAAAGAAACAAGTGCCGCAAGAATCTGTGAATCAATGACAAAAAAAAAAAACCAAACGAACATCATTTTCAAAAATAGCAGCAGCATCGCAATTAAATTTAAATTTCTCAGTTTTTATGGTATGGAATGATTTTTGTTGTTGTTGTTGTTGTTGTGTTTCTAACTTGTATTGTGCAGGTATTATTAAATAATTAATTGACTACGAGTTTAAACATTCATTATTAATGTGCACTTACAGTGACGATGAAAACAATATCTTACGAACTTTTAATTTCTTATTACAACTCTTTAGTTAGGTTTACAACCCAAGCTTTTCATATCACCCATGTGGTATGCAGTAATTTACAGCATGAGTGACGGGGAACTACAGTTTAAAGTCGATTGCTAACGACAGAGTTTTTTGAGCAGCTTTTCCTGGCAATTTTAATTTACTTTCACACTGTTTGCCAGAAGACTGCTAGGATAGGAAGTCGTTTTTTGTTGAAGATATCTTAGCAGAGTTTTAAACCAGGTTGAATGCTACCTATTAGACTATGACGACTTTAATATAGATTTCAGAGCTACTATTACCCGACTGTTTCAGCTCATAATACCTTATAAGCGCCATTATCATCATTAAAATTGTTTTCAAATGTTTGTTTTCTTTTGTCCATGACTGTGTTTGTTTGTTTCATAAAATGAAGATGAAATAATTGCTGAAAAAAAAACAACAACAAGAAAAAGTTATTAAAATTTCAAGTTGCGTTTATTAATTCTGGTTTTATTGTTTAAAAACTTTGTTGCCGTTTTTAAAATTTTTTTCTTCTAATATTTGTTGCTGTTGTTGTTGTTATCGTTTGTATTAGAATCGTAGTTTTTTGTTTGTTTTTTTTTTAATAAGGCGGTGCAAAGATTAATAATAAATCCCTGTCACGTTTAAACTTGTTTCTGTTGTTGTTTTTTTCTTTTTTTTTAATGACAGATTCAAATGAAGATGACCTTCATTAAAGTCGTTGCTGGCGTTGTTTGTTATTATATTGCTTTTAATATCTATTGATATTGTATTTTATTATGATTATTATTATAAAATTTGTTTTTTATTTTAATTTGAATTCTTTCTTGACTTTAAATTGTGTGTGCATATTTAATTACAATTTAACACTCAAACGTGCTACTAATAATTGCTGAATGGCATTGTGTGGCATTCATTTGGTTTGAAATTTAAAGCTGAAATTAGTAATGAAAACCGCTGAGCTAAATATACATGCTTATGATTTTATACCATGTAACGTAAATCCACGGAGTCACTTCTTTAGGTTTAGAAACAAGAAATGGATCCATAAAGCTATACTCAGAAAATAGAACAGTTTTGGTAGCAATTCGTTGCCTATTTGGATTTGTATTCCATGGAAACTGGACATAAGTGCCTTCTTTTTTGATCAAATGCAATCCTTTCTTCAAATTGCCATTTATTCTCATATCTTATTGTCTTTAATATTGATTTGTCCCGAGAAACTCACTGTTTTAATTGCTATTCGATACTCCATGTTGTTAGTGAAAACACGTCAAACGTCACTCTTCAAAAGTTGTCATGTGTTGTCATTACTTGTCTGACTTTGTGAGTAAAATTGGCACCCATTTTGACGATAATTTTCTCATACTCAAGTAATTATTCAAAATTGAAACTACTGAGCCTAGTAAAGTTCAAAGGCCCGGTGATAAAAATTTAAAAAAATGTTATGCACTGAAAGCCAAGGCCTAGCCTTTGAATGCTTTAACGTTCAGAAGCTAGTCAACGTAAATTTTTATGCTCACAAACGAACCTCACCCTATTTGGTATCGATTTGTTCCGTCAAACCTACTGTTTTGATTGTTATGCGGTCTTTGATGTATTGTGTGGGATCTATTTGGTAGACGGTAATGAAAAGTCACAATAACTAGTCCATGTTGTATGTGAAAACACATCAATTCCTCTTCAAAAGTTGTCACGTGAATACTTTTCCCACTTTGTCAGTAAAATTGGCAACCATTTTGATGAAAATTTTCTCATTCTTAAAGTGATCTTTCAAAACTGAAATCACTAAGTCATGTGAAGTCCTAAGGCTAGGTGATGGAAATACGTACAAAATATGCAATCCACTGGAAGCCAAGTAGTCACGCAGAAGAAAGGGCAAACATAGTCGCATGTTGGGACGATAACGTTTCGTGAGCTAAGAGCGGAAATAATAGATAAAGATTGAAGGGCGATTTTTGTGGCCTTAGGGACGATAAAGTAGTCACAGAAGTCTAGTAGGCAGTGTGTTGGCATATTAGAGGTCAGACATTAAAATGAAAATATGAAAAAAGGTTTCTTCAGTGACTTCCTCTCAGCAGATTTCTGGCAAAAACTCAGAGTAAATAAAAATTGCCACGAAAAGTTTCTCAAAAACTATCGTTCGAAATCTACTTTTAGCTGTGAGTGTGAGAAACTACGTCATCATCAGAGTTTTAGAAAGAAAACAAGAGTTCCTTTCTATTCTAAAAATTATAGTCTGTATATAGACGGGAGAAGCTAGGCCGTTATCCTGACTGAAGCGTTGTAATAACCAATTATGTATGTATGTGTATATAGACAGGAAGTCTGCGTAGTAGTAGTGTGTTAGCTTGTTAGACGAAAGCCCGTGGTACAAACACCAACTCAGACATCTTGAACGAAACGAATTATGAAAATAAAATTCTTTCAACACTTTTCTTGTAGCAATCTTCTGGTAAAAAATCTGAAAGTAAAATAAAATTGCCAGGAAATGTCTCTCAAACATCTGTCGTATGGATTCGACTTTAAACTATAGATCTCGAGCTTCTCATGAATAAAGTTGAGACATACAACAAGAGCAGTCTAAGAAACTGGGTTGGTATCCTGACTAAAGTGTTGTAATGATAAATAAATTATTTTAAATAAAATTTTCTCGGATTTAATAATTTAAAAAGTTTTGCTTTAAAAATTGTTTTATAAAACTCGTTTCCATCGTCCTCTCTTTTTTTGCGTAGGCGGCTGGAAAATGTTTTTCTTTAATTTTTATATTCGAAAATTTTTTCAATTTTCTTTTCATTCTTTTAAAAAAATGTTTCACTGTGTTGAAAAAACATTTTTTTTTCCGCCAGAGGTTTCCATTTAAAATAAAATGTTCGACAGAAAGTAAACAAATGCACGCAAACACACCCACCCACACACACGCACACACACAAAGAGGCAATGCAAACAATAGGTTTTTCGCCGCACAATAAAATCATTCTCTACAAACGTTGTTATTGTGTGTGTGTGTGTGTCCTTCGCTACACTCTTCCTGGCCTAAAAGCATTCCCATACCGAGCATTTATGGCACATAAAAACAATGGTCAGTACAAAGAAGAGACGAAAAAAAATGTGAACAAAATGGATGATGAGGATAAAAGCTTTAAATAAATGCAGGGAATAGGCTTCAATACAATAGAGTTACATGGATTTGTTTTACACAGAAAACAAGAAGAAGAAGAAGAAGAAAAAAATAGACAAAACGAAAGGGAAGTGATTTTTTTGCATAGACTGTAATGCGGTGGTTGATAGTAATTTTTTCGTATGTTTTTTTTGTTGTTGTTGGTTTTTCTCCTTTTTAAAAATTTAAACACTTACACTCACACTTACACATATGTATACTTGGGATTTTAAACGTTTTTGTTTGTTTCAAAAACAAGTTTGTATAGGGGGGTGTGTGTGTGTGTGTGCAAGTAATTGTTTGAGTGTGTATGTGTATGTGGCAACATGCAAACATTAAATGTTTAAATTAACTTGTGCTACTGTATAGCATATTAAAGAGAAAGAGCGAGAGCGAGACCGAAAGTATAACGGTATTTACATATCCACCATCATTTTAATTTTTATTCGTGTTTGAAAACACTTTTAACACACATTTTCCCTTCGTTATACTCTTTCACTTTTTTCCTTTCTCTATATTGTTCTCATCCTCCCTCTCTCACCCCCTGTTGCGCTCTCTTTCTCTGTCTCTCTATTTATTTGTTTGCAAGTATAAACTTAAAAAAAATTTTTTTTCGTTTAGTTTGCAAAATCAAGCAGCCAGGCTTTCTATGCTTGCGTTTAAATGTGTTTGTGTGAGAGCTTATATTAGTTTTGTATGCCTGTGTGTATGTGAGAGTCTGTATGTTGGTTTTATTGAAACGAAATCGGGTCATAATAATGCAAAAAGTGTGTTAATTGTTAAACTTTTATGAAAGCTAGCAAGGGAGAGAGAGAGAGAGAGGGAGAGAGTAAAACAGTTGAGAAAACAACATTAAAACTGAAAATAAAACCCAAAATATTGTGTAAATACATCGAGAGAGAGAGAAAGAGAGAGAGAGAGAGAACATTAAATCCCTTTGTAATCCTTTAAATTGAATAAAATTGAAATGAAAATCAAAATTTATTTTTACACAGAAATTCTCTTTTTGAGCTAAACTTTCGGTTTTAAAAGGGTTTCAATAAACAATGTGGCGGGCATACTTTACAAACTTTCAGGATTTCAAAGAAGATGGCATTTAAAGAAAAAAAAACTTTTTTACTTTATTTTTCATTAAAAATCGTATAGTCAGGCTTACAACCTAGCTTCTCACAGCACCTATGTTGTGTGTGTGTTAATTTTAGTCATGAGTAATGGAACACCTTCAGTTTTAAGGCGAATTTAAATGACAGATTTTTTGCCAGAAGACTGCATATTTCGTTTTATTCGCGATTTTTGAGCTGAGGCTTGAACCGTGGGCTCTCGCCTAATAAACGAACACACTATCCACTAGACTACCGCGAAGAAGAAAACTGCAAGGCTTAAATTTTACACACTTTGGCGCTATTTAACCATAGGCTCTGGTGTAATATGTCAATACATCTACTAGACAACCGGGGAAAAGACAACCTCAAGTCTTAAATTTTACACATTTTAGAGCGACTTAACCATGGGCTCTCGTCTAATAAGTCAACACATATTCAAGACTATCGCGGAGAATACAACCTCAAGGCTTAAATTTTACACACTTTAGCGCGACTTAAACATGGGCTCTTGTGTAATATGTCAATACATCTACTAGACTACCGGGGAGAATACAACCTCAAAGCTTCAAGTTTACACACTTAGACGTGACTTAATTGCCTTAAGAAACCTAGGGCTCTGACATGCCTTTTGTTTTTGATGTATGGCGGTGAATCCATTATTCTTTAAAGGTAAAAAAAAAAAACTTTAAAACTGATTTCCATTGCAGTTGATCAACGCCTAACACTTCTAAACTGTAATCCGTGTTCACATTAATGGTCGATTGTACCCAAACGTGGCACCCAGTTTATGGAATGTTCTCTCATATCCAAACGATTACTTAAAAGTGAAATCACAATGTCTTTCACTTTTAATATCCAAGCGTGAATTTGTTCAACTGTTTCGGTTGCAGAGACATCAACTGGCAGTCAAACATTAAAATTGGTGTAGAGCTCCTGCAGTATTTATCAAACTAAGCTTTCATTTGAGTGATGGTTTGAGTGCTTAAAAGCTAACGTTTAATAAGCACATGAAATTCGTTTTAAGCATTTTGTCTTGTTTCAGTGTAATTGATCAAGTTTTTCTTATTAAGCAGCTAATCGGTCTTCTTTAGCAAAGCTAGGAAGATTGTTTATAGGCCAAAACATCTTGGTGCACAGTCCATGATCCTGAATTGTTTCAAAGATATCCTATTATAAATAAGAAGCCGCCTATCGCGGCTTGTCATTCTAATTGTGCATCTGTTATCATATAAGGACCCTATCTGCCTTGCTCTTCAGCTCTAATTAACCATTTTAAAGTAAGTTGCCCTTAAAAAAAACAAACGTATTTGTTACTGAGCCATATTTAATAAAGATCCCCTTAACGGGCCTTCAGATATTTCAAAATTTCTAAATTAATTCCCTGAAAAAAATTAAAAAAAATCCTTTCTTAATCGCTTTAATTCTGTCACATTTTATTACAAAATCTCTGTTGCGTTAACACAAACCTACCCCAGCAAGCAATTCTAGTAGCAAGAATCCAACTACTGTGCTATTACTCGTTCGTTCGTTTTTAGTTGTTAACCCACTTATTCCCAATGGAAATTGGGCCATATACACTACACCTATACATACATACATACAATGAATGGCAATCATTATTTATTTCTTCTCTTTAGTTTTGATTTCAAAACAATATGGCTGTGCCTACACACATAGTTATTTGCATTCGTTGATAATAAAATAAAAACGGTAATCAGAAGAGCAAGTCCCACTGTGATTTAATTAACAGTTACACTTTATCTAATAGTCTCAGTGTTTTGAGAGAGCCGTAGCGAGATAGAGAGAGAGAGAGAGAGAGAGAAATAAAAGAGCTTTTAAAAGCTCTCTTAAGCAATTATATTTGCCTGTATGTGTGTGTGTACATGTACAATACTAACAACAGAGGGAGACACTCAGAAAAAAAAGGAAAATATGGCGGAATAAGTGTGTAAATGCTTAGCTGTGTATAGGTATGGCCTTAGACAAACTAGCATTTTTGTCCTGCTCTTGGTAACACCACGAACGTTGTGTGTGTGTTGCGTTTTTGCATAATTTCAAGGAGAACTTGCATCAACTGCAATAGCAACAGCAACTGCAACTGTAGCTACCTTACAAATATCAAGAGAAACGTTTTGAAAATTGAAACACAAACGAATTGAAATGCGTTGTGCGTTGTGATGAAAATTTTGCAAAATTTTTTTTGCATCTCAATTTGCAATTTCATGCAAATGGCCTTCAAATCAAATCAAAAATAATAATAAAAAAATATTGCAAGAAAAAGGAATTCATTTAAAGAAAAGGAAATTAATTCGTTTTTTTTTCTTCTTCTTCTCTCTCGATTGTTAGCAAAAAAAAAAATCAATCTCTTTCGCTTTGCACGCGTGTTTAAGAAAATCAATATGAAACTGTACTCTGCTTGCTTGTGGTTCTCTAGAGTTCCGTTATTTTTCTGTAAAAATTGCTTTTTGTTTCTCTTTATTTTCATTTTGGGTTTCTTTTTATGTACTCAACTTCCGCAAACAAATATAAATGTGAACACTGAAAACACAACAACAATAACAATATACACAATGTCCTTTGTTTGTTGTTGTTGTTGTCCCTTACAGTACTAATGCGTTATTATGATGGCATACACTCGTTTTTCCTTTTCCATTTCCATTCACCATTTACGAAAATATTTTCTGTTAAGAATTGTATGGCAACCAAACAAAACCGCTTCCTCTCGAAGTTACCATATGTTTACGCTGTCAGAGTTAGTTTTGCCTAAAGGTTGACATTTTCGCTTTAAAATCCATTTAGTTTCCTGTTGAAGATAGCGTAGGATAGGTAAGGTTGCTTAAGTTGCCCGCAATTAGGAAATACAAGTGAATTTTGCTTTCAGCACATAGAATCTCTCTCATCTCCCTACTACTTCATCTCCTAGCTTTGCTTCGGCTTCATTAATCATGTTGCACTTCCCTAGCTCAATTCTAAGAGAGAAAAGCACAAATTAAAGGCCGATTAGTGTCTGTTAAGCGTATAGAATTAAGGCAGGAGCGGGAGCATGATTTCTTAATTAAAAATTCGATCGTAACGATCGTATTACTTCTCTGTTAACTTTAGCACTGCCTGAGATAAGTAACGCTAACACGAAAGTATGCAAAATTATCAGCCAAATGGTGTGTGTTTAATTTTATATGAACGTGTGTAAATGTACGTACGTGTATGAGAGCCTCGAAAAGCATGACAAATCTGCTGATTCTCTACACATCACATATCACATGCTGCTGTTTATTTGTGTTCTCTTTCTCTCTCTCTCTCTATGTGTGTGTGTGTTTTTTTTTTGTTTAGTCATATTTATTTATACTTACTCTCGCTCTCACTCTCCCTTTTTGTGCAACTCTTCACACACACACATCCAAATACAATAAATGTCAGTTTTATTATGGTTTTCGGTTGTTATTTATTTTTATTTTTTTGGTTCTCATTGTATTTGTGTTGAATTTGGCATCAACATTTTTTGTTGTTGTTGTTGTAAGAGTATGTGCTAGTGTGTTGGGCTTGTGTAATAATAAGTACTCTTTTAGTGTTTGCGAGCATATATGCGAGTGTGTTTAGTTTAGTTGTGTTACATACACACACACACAAATAGAGATATAGAGTGAGAGAGAGAGAGAGAGAGAGTGAGAGAGAGTGAAAAAAGGGTTTATAAATACATATTTACATTACCATTAACATTATAACATTTAAGTGAGATAAAAATACCAGGAAAACAGAAAAAAAATAAACAAAAATTATGAAAACAAGAAAAATATTAACCCACGCACACTTCCGTATCAACTAACACGCTCTCTCCCTCTAGTTGCAAATACAGTGGGACATAGTGGGACATAGGGACAAAATACTAAAATTTTATTTTTTAATTTCGGTTTTTAAAGAAAAGAAAAAAATATTTCACGTTTATTTCCTATGCGAGAATAGTTTCAAAATTATTTTGCATGATAAGTGGTCACCTTTATATGACCTTCAGTCAGGCTTATGGACCTAGTTTCTCACACCTAGTTCACACTTATGTCGTGAAAGCTTTTCTCATTTTCCTGTACTGCTTCTGTTCCCCATTATCAATCTTTGATCCTTCTCTGAGTTCTCAGTGTCGTTGCGCAGCATTTCCCAAAAACATAAACTCTGTTGGTTTCGTCCAGGGACAGTTTCAGCAGGGAGTAATATGTCAGCTCACGATGTGCTCTGACGAATCTTGTATTAAAATTTTTTCTAAGGATAGTTTCCATAGCTCTGGTTCTCACTGCCCTATGTAAAGGACTTAAATCCAACAGAGTCTTTAGCAGCGTTTTTTCTTGCTTCTGTTATGTCAACTTATCAGGTTTTAAATGATGCCACAAATTTGCTAGAACTGCTGCAATTGAACTCTCCTTTACTAGGGAATCTCTTTCGAAATATCATGCAGACATGATTTCTTCTTTCTTTTAAATACTCTCTTATAACTTTTGTTCCACTGTATTCGAGAGTAATTTTAATATCAGCTACAGAAGTTTTCTTTCGTTGTGATAGTAAAAACAACATCAACAACAACAAAATTAAAGGCAAAAAAAAAATAAACGAAAGAATACTCAACAAAATTTAAGAAAAACAAGAGCTTTGCAACGCAATGCAAATAAAAACATGCACACATACACACACACACACTTTGATTATCATTTATATTTCATGTATGTACGCTACGCGCTCGCATACATATGCAAACAGATGCATGCATATGTAAACAAAAAAGAAATCATACTCTATTCATGTACTACGCATTCACTTATTCTTATCCTTATATGACAAGCAGAAGAGAGAAGAGCGGCTGAGTGTAGTGTAACGGTACAATTTAATAAATTTTAGTTTCGTTTTCATTTAATTTTCTTATTGTGTGCGTATGAAGAGAGAAATTTGATGTTGTTAAGGCAACGTGGCAATGGCGATTGCTTCTAAGCAATCCCAGACTTTAGGAATTGGCCGGGGGGAGGGGGACTTATATTATTAGTGTTGTAATCATAATAATTCCATTTTTTTTTGGGGAATTTTGGGTTATTATTTGTAATTTTTACTTCAATAAGACATAAAAATAAATGGAATGGAATGGAAATGGAGTATATAGTAGAAGTATATGGCAGAACAGGGTTACCATTGTGTACAAATTGGTGAATTTATTTATTTTTTTTTTGAAACCAAACAAAATTTCCTTATTTCTTAGAATAATTTGTTTTAATATTTATAAGATTTTATTTTTTAAATGTTCAATTTATTCTTCGTTCCACATGCTTAAGATTTCCTTTAAAATCCTTCTGATTGATGATATACGCTGATAGTTTTTGGCTGGCAAGGACTTTTAGTTGGTATCCTTATGTTGCATCTTTCTTCATATTCTAACCTATAAATTCTGCATAAAAAATGATAGTTTTTTGAAAGAGAAATAAAATTCTTTTCTGAAATCTAATGTCCTTCATTCATTGTAATTTATTTTCTTATTTTGTCTTTTGGAAAATATTAAAAAAGCTTTAAGGAAAACTGCGTTGAACAATGAAATGATGAAAATTACATACACATGGGGAAAGTTTGAACAGTATCTGGATAGCAATGAAAGACAAATAGTTCAACAGCATTCTCTGGCCTTTATTGAAGAAAAACTTCATTAACTGCGAATGGCGGTCAAAGTATTCCTATTTGATGAAGAACAGTTTCCAGTTAGAAAATTTGTCAGATTAGGGAGTTAAAGCAGTTTGATTGGGAAGTTTTATTGCATGCAGCATATAGCCTGGACCTCCTACATACATGCATACATACATAATTGGTCATTACAACCCTCCAGTTAGGATTACGATCTGCAGTTTAAAGTCGATTCCAAACGACAGAGTTTTGAGAAACTTTTCATGGCAATTTTATTTACTTTCAGAGTTTTTTTTTTGCCAGAAATCTGAGAGGACGTCGCCGAAGAAGTATTTTTTCATATTTTCGTTTTGATGTCTAACCTGAGGTTTAAATCGTGGCCTTATGTCTAATAAGCCAACACATTACCTACTAGATTAAGGCCTGGACCTTATATTTTCAGATTTTCATTTGGTTCGATATCTGCGGAACTTCTTGGAGGATGTACATTTTCATTCCATTGTTAATATGTTACAATACAATTCAATCAGTTTTAAAAACAGAAAACTAGGAACCTTTTCCCGCAACATGGTAAAATATTATCTTTTCAAACTCATTTACTTAATTGACTGCTGCAACCCTTTTAGGCAGGGATGCAATCTAGCTTCGTATACCATCCATGTGTGTGTTAATTTTGTCCGTGAATGATGGGGACCTGTAGTTTAATGTCGACTCCGAATGACACTTTTTTTCTATCAAGGTTTTTGCAAGAATTCTGCTGAGGAGAAGTCAGCGAAAGAAACATTTGTTTTTTCATATTTGGCTTTGTTCGAGATGTCTGAGCTGGGGTTTGAATAAAGGACTCTCATCTAATAAGCCAATGTGCTATCCACTAGACTGCAGCGTCTTCTTTGCAAACTTCCCTCGTATACTCATATGTTTTTTACATCAAATTTCCTTGTTATTCATCATAGTTATTATATTTAAGGTAATACATGAACTTATTGTTTAGTTTAGTGTGTGTGTGTGAGTGTGTTTGTGTGTAAATAAATTTATTGTTATGGCCCCAATTTAATTTTCATTTAATTTAATAACTTTAGAAATGAATTGTCAAGCAAGTAATTTATTGCGACCTGAAAGTATGCTTTAATCTATGCATTCAACATTATTAAATGGCGCGCTCTCTCTGTGTGTGTGCCATTTATTGTTTGCTCTCATTCTCTAACTCCCTTTCTCTCTCTCTCTCTCTCTGTCTCTCTATCTCTCTCTCTCTCTCTCTCTCTCTCTCTTTAAATAGCCTAGAGCAGCATTAACATAATAATTATTATTTGATAGGAAAAGTCAATAAAATTTGCTGCATGTAATCGAAGAGAAGAAAAAAAAGAAAAAGTGAATGGAGTTGTAAGGATATGTGAGTATGAAGTCATCATATACTTACTTACTTACTTAATTGTTCATTACAACCCTTTAGTCAGGCTTACAATCTAGCTTCTAGCACCTAGCCTAGCTTGTGTATGATAATGATAATGATAATTTTTATACATGAGTGGTGGTATCTACAGTTTAAAGTCGACTACGAAAGACAGATTTTTAATAAACTTTTCATGGCAATTTAATTTCACTTTCAGAGTTTTTGCCAAAAATCTGCATAGAAGAAGATGCTGAAGAAATATTTTTTTATTAAGTTGGTCGAGATATCTGAGATGATGTTTGAACCACGGGGTCTTGTCTAATAAGCCAATACATTACCTACTAGAATACGTCGACTTCAAACTGCTTACGCCGTTAGTATTGGTTCAACTGTTTTGGGTAGTAGGGGGACCTTCAATTCGGGCATCCAGAACGTTCAGTATATGTTATGTTTTAAGGCTAGAAACAGTTTTTTGCATGGAAATTGATAACGACGCAGAGTTTCCACAGTGCTCATCAAACTATAAGCTTGATTTGAATGAAGGTTTTTAGGCGTATTGTATTCGTTCAACTGCTATGGGTGTAAAGATCTTGATTTGAATGAAGGTTTTCAGGCCACAATAAATAGGCCTTGATAGGCACATAAAGTTCACTTTTTCCAATATCTTCTCAAATCGCTCAGTACTGTCAAACACAAACTGAATGACGCAACAGATATCTGATGACAATAGCTCTGTTAAACGGTCATAATCCGTTGACAAAAATCTCTTTTAATTACAATTTCTAAAAATGAGCCTTTAATTTTGACCCGCACTGTTAAAAAAAAACAAAAAAAAAATTCAAAAACATTTTTTAAACACACTGACTAACAAAAATTTTCTATTGGTTTAATGGC
>QOCX01002805.1:0-20215 GCA_005959815.1 Sarcophaga bullata
GCGAATCTGTGATGTTTAGAATGGTCTGCCAAGTTAAATTGTTACATGAACCGTAGTGAGCCCTAGGTTCAATTGCTAAGAAGGCTTGGATTACACACAACCGGATTATCTGCTACAGTTTCCCTAATACAAGCAATATATTGTATACATAGAGATGTTATACAGACTTCAAGTCCCTTTAAATTAGCTAACTTGTCAATTTCTTGCACAGTGGATCGATTATGACACCCCATAGCTCTCCATGCCCTCGAAAAGTGGCCATGTTTTAAATATTTTTTACATGTTTTTCGGCAAATCTTTTACTAAATAAATAAAGAAGATAAAAAAAAACTAAAAGAACAAATATTTAACAGACTAGGTTCTAAAAACCTTTAAATGGAAACCCTTTATATGGTGACATGCCAGTCACCAAGCATGATTATCAGACAATAAATACTCATGCATCTTAAATTAAATCCTACTAAACATACAACATGAGCACTTAAACAAACCACACTCTCCATTCTCTCTCTCTCTTTTATGATCCTCTTTTGCATTGACAAGAGAACATGCAATACGTTAGCACACTTATAACACATAAACCAACGTGAGGATATTGCCACTATCACATGTACAATATTAAACAGTTTTTTTAAAAATAGTGTCTTGCTTGCACTGTTTAATACCATCTTAAGCTTATTTTCATGACTTGCTATTTTAATTCCTTCCTCCTCTTCCTCACACTCTCTCACTTCTTTATCTCTTTCTCCTTGTGTGCGATGCATTAATTGAAATTTTATATTTTCTCCATGTTGTGTGCACTTATGTTTGGATGTTTAGATGTCTCCTATTCCGTAGAGGACAGGCATAGAAGTAAAGGAAGGGTAACGTAACATGAAATGAAACAAATCCTCACTTAATTTGAAAGCATCCAAATGAATCAGAGATGGAAACTCTGCATATGGCTTACATCTTAATTAAATATTAAAAGAATACCTTGGAGAGAAAATATATATAAGCAAAGGACCCATATCATGACCCATATCGCATGCAAAAATTGCACTATTAAGGTACCATCGAGTATAATAATACCGCTATTAAGGAAATAATAGGCTGGTATTTGCCCTAACCGGTAGTCTGAGTACAACTTTAATTCGCAGAGAGTAATAATAGAGCAGTCAGTTGTAGAGAGATGGGTAATCTAAACCTTTCTGATCTGACGTTAACATGATGGAGCACAAGAGCTTGTTTGTTGATCTCTTTTTACAGTTTCTATTAGAATTCAATCATTTGATCAGATTTTACAGGCTCTCAATCATACCACACCACAGCATTAACTTCCTCAATGTCAATTCGGGCGTTTCCACCTTCTATGATGGTTTTACTTTCCTTTTCGCATATTATTGCTGTACGTGAATCACTATTTGTTGCTTATAATCAATAGAGGCGGCAACAAATGAAAAAGCTTAACATCCTGCAAACACTCATAAAACTCTATGTGTCCCTGATAGACCACCTTGAAACTGGCTTTTAAAAAGCGCTTTCCACTCGTCGTGAACCAAAATGCCACACTAAAAATCGTTTAAATTTCTGAAAATAATACATCCAGGAAACTCTCTGATAGCCCTGCTCCATCCCAGAGGCTGTTACATTAATAAAGAAGATCGATAGAAAAGTCACCTTTTGAAAAAGAGTATGATATAATCAGCAAAGGTTTTATATCACTAATCCGCTACCTATCCATATACCATTTCGAAACAACAGACCTATTTTCTATCATTCTAAAAACTGCACCAATAGACGTATCACGTGCCTAGCCGTAGAAACAGTTTACCCTGTCTGGCTACTATCTCAGTGTCTACAAAACTCTCTCACTCTGGCAACACATTCGAATTACTATTGGCCACACTTTGTGATCTAATATTGCCATATTTTTGATAGTTTATTTCTTGACCTACCACATAACTGGTATGCTGAGGATCTTATGGCAGCATAACTAACCTCAATTTGGAGGATTTTTATATCCGCCTGCACTATTATTGCTTGTGCACTGCCACACCTAAGTCTCTTGCCGCTGAAGCTCTAATTTATCAGCAGCAAATACTGCTCGGCGTCTAAGGACAACTGTAGAATGGCACGTATCAAATATAACATTCAAGAATCCTGATGGAATTGGAATCTTTCGAGAATATAGATTGCATGATACTACACAATAAACGTTCAATCCGGATAAAGGAGAGTGAGTAGAGGAATCTTTACGGAGTCGTCAGTTATAGTGAATTCAATAAGTATCCCGGCTAATGGCAGCGTCCTTCGGGAGAAAGATTTGAGTAAACGGAGTGGATTGGAGATTATTAAGGACCACAGTAGCTGTGGAAGAGATGTTAGCATATTTTCTGATAGCTAGGTAGGCTTCTGTCAGGAGTTTGAATTTTAAAATAACAAACTGTTTACTTTGCCGCAAGGCTCCAAAGCGGATGGCAGAGCGGAAAACTTTTCACGGCACATAATCAGCGTGACGCAGTGACAGAGCGAATGAATTGGCCAAACGTATTACACACCAGGTCAGACATCCAAAACGAAAATATGAAAAATTCTTCTACGGCGACTTCCTCTCAGCAGATTTCTGGCAAAAACTCTGAAAGTACAATAATATTGTCATGAAATGTTTCTCAAAATGTGTCTTTCGGCATCGATTTTAAACTGGAGGTCCCGCCACTCATGTATAAAATTAACTCACACAACAAGGGAGGTGTAAGAAACTAGGTCGTAATCGTGACTAAAGGGTTGTAAAGACCAATTATATATTACAGCCATCTTTCGGGTGATTTCTCTACACTGAGAATAATATTTAAAACCTGCAAATTCCGAAACGAAAAAAAAACCGCAATAGATTTCGTTACTGCCGCATGGCTGACTTTCGTAGCGGGCAAGACTACACAACAAATCTGGTCAAGGCTAAATAAAGGGCTCACGAAAAGCCTGCTCAAATACCCAAGTAGAACACTTCCGTCTTGTCGAAGCCATTGCATTCTGGGTACCCATGCGGGACGCATTAGTCTTGAGCATATTTCCAAAGACCTCTGCAAGAGTTAAAGAGACGAGAAAGAAGGGTAAATCCAGAATTATGTTGTAAAAGTAGAAAGCAATTGAGTTTCTTTAATACACTAATCTGTCAAGAATGGACATGGAGGATCTAAAAGACTTCATCAGAAGCTGTAAATATTTTCTATGTTAGAGGAGATTGAAAACTATCACTATCACAATGGTGGTAAGGGAACTATCCCCTTGGTTTGTTCCAGTATGCAATACTTGCATATAAAATGAGTTTTTAAACTGACACAAACACTCAAGCCTTTTGAATACAAGCTCCTCTGCATTTTAGTTTGTTTTTTTTTCTTTTTTGGTGCATAAACTTAAAAAAAAAAATAAAGAGAATCGATTGAAAATAAACTGAACGTTTTGATTTTGAAATTTGATTTTCAAACATAAACCTGTCATGCTGCAGAGTGGTTTACTAAAACGTTTAAATATTAAACGTTTAGTTATGAATTGCTTTTGCCAGGATTTGTGTCAAACTCAGAGCAGCCTTAACGAATTTTAATTGAAAATTCAAAAAAGAAATTTTTCTGCATTCATGATTAAAACCGAATATGAAATGGGGTACCTAAGGAAAGAAATTCATAACATAACAGATTTGATATGTACAGTGTAAGTAGTTTTTTGTAATGCAGTGTAGTTATTTTACTGCCATTAAAAGATAAACTCTACACACTCTTCGTATGTATTCTTGTAAAACTACAGACTATTTATATAGAGAAACTTAAAATTGAAAAACAGAAAGAAAGAAAAATATTTGTTGAACCAATAAACTGTCAATGTGTTTTAACAAAAGGAAGAAATAATAGCAACAATAATGACAACTGGGGTAACCAACATTTGACAGCCAAAGAAACATTTTCATTTCAATTGCGAACTTTACAAACAAACGAATAACATAAGAAAGAATGAAAAAAAATAAGAAAGGATATGACAATGGAAAAGTTTACAATATGTTTGCCAAAGACAGTGGTTTCGTTAGAAAAAAAATCTGTTTTTTATATTTAAAAAAAGTATTGCAGCTGTGAGAGACAGATTTTTAAAAATAAAATTTCTTTTCTTATGATATTCCAGATTTTTATGCCAACTTTTTAGGCAAACCGAACCACTGTCCATTTATACTTGATATTATTTTTCTTTTTTTAGTACTTTTCTTGTCCTTTAAAGTTTCCATTTTGTGTATCATTTTACATTTTGTGTGTCAAAAACATTTGTGTGACACAACTAAAGACAACACGGACTGTTTGCTGTCGGTAGCACATATAGCCTGGCCAAAATCGAAATGAAAATAGAATTATTGTCAGCACACTTCAAAAATAAATTGAAATTCATATTATACGAGTGGTTAATCAAAAAGTTTTCGTTTTTTTTCTGTTCTGTATCGGTACACATTTTTTATAAAATCCCTTAGAACAACAGAAATCAAAGAACTTTTAAGTTCGCAGGCCTATTTAAGGCATAATGAACATTCGTTTTAACTTCTCACAATACGAAGAAATAATTAAAAACGTAATCGCCATTCCCCACACTAATTTCTTTTGAGTTTGGGTACTCCTTTCTCAGTGATATTTAGAAGCTTGGTTTCTCTATTTTGTAATAAAAACTGTCAATCACAGATTCCATCAAAAATAACGCTTGTGTGAGTAAAAGTGTAACCAGCCGATAATCTGAACTTGCCTGAGTCAAAAACCTATTGGGCCTACCTTACAATCCATTATGAAATATTTTCCATTTGGATTCGTACTTCTAGCCTTAAAAAGTTTAACTCACGCAGCAATTAAAGCCGATCATTCACAGCAGTGTAGATGCGCTAATAGAGCATGAGAGCTGCAAGCTTTTGATCATGATTTTAAGAACAAAAGTTTCTCTACCGGTTTCCTCTTATTTCTCACTCAGTTCTAAAGATAACAAACAAAATTATTGCCTATGGGGTTCTGAGCACCCGAAGTGGTTTTAGGAAAGCCATTACACTTACTAAATTATCTATTATAAGCCTTTAGTCAGGATTACAACCTAACTTCTCGCATCAGCCATGTATTGCCCGTAATATTGCCCGTGTTAGTTTTATCCTACAGTTTAAAGTCGGCTACAAACGACAGATAATTGAGAAACTTTTCATGGCAATTTTATTTTACTCTCACAGTTTTTTGCCAGAAAACTGTTGAGAAATATTTCGTTTGATATTTCATTTTGTTCGAAATGTCTTAGCCGGGTTTTAAACCATAAGTTCGCATCTAATAAGCGAACACAGTGCCTACACTAGACTACGGCAACGGAATGATTATACCTTTGTATAAAAATGAGCATTTAGTGTGCATTGTGGCCTGGATATGGTTCATAGGACCATATTTTTTCAATAAGAAGCATGGAGGGACCACTACCCTCGATTTCCTGTGCTATAGCCATATATGATAACCAACTTTTTTTGACCAGCAATTGCAGATTATGAACTAGACAGTGTGAGGTTTTAATAAAACAGTACCACAAGCTACAAAAACACGACTTTCCACATAAAAATAAATTCATATCTTAGCGAAGTCAATTGGCTACCAAGCCTGAGACCGGGGAATTTGAAAATCAACATTCGTCAAGCTATAGCCGCAATACCCCCGGAAAAAATGTGTAAAAATTACATCAAAAGCATCGAAGGCAGTCATTGAAATTATTGGATACTAGAGCATCCTCCGAAGACTTGGCAATACTGGCTGGAGCAAGAATTATTGAAGAATATCTCTAGAAATAATATCACCATCATACCTACCGATAGCCAAGCGACTGTTAGAGTACTAGATTCCATCAAACTGGTTATGGGCAGAATGATGCAAAAAATCTACTCGAAACTGGATAGAAAGCTCATGAAAAGTATGCTTAAATTCCAAAGGAATACGTTCCGTATGATTGATAGAGCCATTATTGCACTGTCCAATATGAGTACTCTATCCAAGTCACATTGGTTTTGGTCACTTTGGCAAATAACTTCTCCGAGAGCTGTAGAAAAGGAAGAAGAAACTGTTCTTTATCTATTTGTTACATTCTCAATTCCATGTTGGAGGAAGTGAACTGTAAGGGATTGTCGTCATAGTGTCTTGAGTTCATACCACAGCTCTAAAAGAAAAATATGAAAAATAATTCTCTCGGCAAACTCTGTGAGCATATATTTACTCACTTGCCATGAAAATGCTTTTCAAATCTCGTGAATTCAATTAGCAAACATAACATGGATGGTGTAAGCAGCTAATAGGTTGCAATCCTGACTAATAAGGAATTAAGTTAAGAGACAGAGATTGACATACACATCTTAATCTTAAGTCTTTATCGCTTCTTTAGCCAACTCGAGTGATTCCGAGGCGTAGTAGTAGTAGTAGCCAAGATGCCTAGTAGTATTTAAAACATTTGGCTGCAAACCATTTAAAAACTGCAGACTGCAGGCCAACGAATAATGGCAATCCTTTCAATTGAATATAAGCTGGAGAAGACCAATCACCTGCTTAGCTGGAAGAAGATTTAAGCAATATTTTGCTTAAAGTGTTTGATAATGGATTCTAGTTGTAAGGAGTACATAACATACGTGGTTATAACAACCCTTTAGTTAGGACTTCAACCTAGTTTCATACAACACTTATGTTGTGTGTGTTAATTTTATTTTATGAGTGGCGAGGCAACTACAGTTTAAAGTTGATTCCGAACGCCAAGATTTTTGAGAAACTTTGTCATGGGAATTATTGTTTTTACTCTCAGTGTTTATGCCAGAAATCTGCTGAGAGAGGAAGAGAGAAAGAAGAAATACTGTTTCATATTAATAGGAGTAAGACTTCCTTCCTAAAGCGTCAAAAGCATTATACTCTCTCTCTCTCTCTCTCTCTCTCTATTATTAAATTTATTTGGTTTGGTTTTTAAATGAATTTAATAAAGATTTCATTTAACAAACAACCACTGCTCTGGCTATTTAATAAAATATTCATGGCATGGAAATGTTTCCAACATTCATTCCCTATTTGTTTTACCACAGAAGAAGAGGAAAACAAATTTTGGCTTACTTCAGGATATTTGCTTTATTGACATTTTTTCTCTTTGTTTTTTTTTTTTTTATTTTGTTTTGTAATATTTTTTGGACATAATAAAAGCTCGGAAATATTCAATAAATATTTTCGTTTAACAACAATTTTCTTTTTTTGTTTTTCCTGTAACAGTGACGTTAATATTTTTATTTTCTTCAAACCCACTTCTCTAATAAAAAAAAAAAACGCCATTCGTAGAAATATGATTTTCATTTCGAGATATAATAATAAAAAAAAAAGATGGTGGTAGGAAAGGGTTTCAACATTCATTCCCTATTTGTTTTACCACAGAAGAAGAGGAAAACAAATTTTGCTTACTTCAGGATATTTGCTTTATTGACTATTTTTTCTCTTTGTTTTTTTTTTTTTTATTTTGTTTTGTAATATTTTTTGACATAATAAAAGCTCGGAAATATTCAATAAATATTTTCGTTTAACAACAATTTTCTTTTTTGTTGTTTCCTGTAACAGTGACGTTAATATTTTTATTTTCTTCAAACCCACTTCTCTAATAAAAAAAAAAACGCCATTCGTAGAAATATGATTTTCATTTCGAGATATAATAATAAAAAAAAAAGATGGTGGTATGGAAAGGTTTTGAATAATAAAGCTCGGAAATATTCAATAAATATTTTCGTTTAACAACAATTTTCTTTTTTGTTGTTTCCTGTAACAGTGACGTTAATATTTTTTATTTTCTTCAAACCCACTTCTCTAATAAAAAAAAAAAACGCCATTCGTAGAAATATGATTTTCATTTTGCGAGATATAATAATAAAAAAAAAAGATGGTGGTATGAAAATTACATGCTGAACTATAAAATAAATTTCTTTCCAAATGCTATTCATTCGGGCTCTTAGACCTTTTGAGTGAAATCGTTTTGACAGCCAAAGTGGCATGTTATTATAGGAATTTTGACATAATAAAGCTCGGAAATATTCAATAAATATTTTTCGTTTAACAACAATTTTCTTTTTTGTTTTTCCTGTAACAGTGACGTTAATATTTTTTATTTTCTTCAAACCCACTTCTCTAATAAAAAAAAAAACGCCATTCGTAGAAATATGATTTTCATTTTCGAGATATAATAATAAAAAAAAAAGATGGTGGTATGAAAATTACATGCTGAACTATAAAATAAATTTCTTTCCAAATGCTATTCATTCGGGCTCTTAGACCTTTTGAGTGAAATCGTTTTGACAGCCAAAGTGGCATGTTATTATAGAAGCTCTATATTTAGAGAAAACATTTTTACCGTTTAAAGGAAAAAAATTAATAGAAAAAAATGTTATGAAAGTAAGTCAACTTCTAGAGAAAAATTACGAGGATGGTCCCCTACTTACACAATATGGATAGTGACCAACAAAGTATTTTTACTTGCTTACTTCATTGGTCATTACAATTCTGTAATAAGAATACTTCATAGATCATTACAACCCTTTAGTCAGGACTACAACTTAGCTTCTCACACCACTTATATTGTGTATGTTAATTTTATTTATGAATAGCGAGACCTACTGTTTAATAACGACTTCCAAGAAGTTTGATAAACTTTTCATGGCAAAAACTGAGAATAAAATACGAATTTTTCCCAGAAGACTACTGGAACTAAATTTTTATTAGCAAAACTTTCTAAATAAATGCTTCAGATGAATGATATTTAACAGCTGACAGTCCAATCAGATTGCCTTATTGAAACCACTAAATGGATAACCTGATATATTGTTTTTTATTTTATCGCAGAAGGCTTTATTATACATTCCCACATATTCTACGCTTATAGAACCATAGCAGTTTGGTAGTTTGGTTACTGGTTACTCTATACATACATAATTGAGCATTACAACCCTTTAGCTAGGATCACAACCTAGCTTCTCACATTACTTATGTTGTGAGTGATTTTCGCGAAACTTCTTCATGGCAATTTTATTTCGCTTTCAGAGTTTTTAATAGAAATCTGCTGAGAGGAAGTCGCCAAAGAAATATTTTTTCATATTTTGTTTAATTGGAGATTTCTGAACTGGAGTTTGAACTGTAACCTCACGTCAAATAAATCAAAACACTACCTACCTACTAGACTACGGATACTTCTGGTTCTTCGGTTCGTTTTACCAAGAAAGTCGATTTGGTATCAAAGTGTTGTATTTGCTTTAAAGCAATACGTTAGTCATTGGGTCGTATAATACTACATTAAGCGAGTATCTTTCAAGTATTCTGAAGATATTCCTGGTACTCCCATAGCCTGGAGATGATACGCTACAAGTGCCGCTTCATATCATAACTGCAGCTTAATCGGTTGAATGAAAAGTTTTGCTTCCAGATGATGTCCTTTTTGTACCACTTATCCCTAAACAACACATGTTTTGAACTCACTGAACTATTCTAGGGTTACTCTTTTTATGGTTCTAATACTTAACTCTCGTAAATAATAGCGAATCGTTCGCATTTCATTATGTTTACTGTCACATACTCCCATGTTCGGTTAACACATTGAAATATGGACAGAAGAGAACTGCCCACGTTTTTTACTGTTATTCGGCTGCGTGATAATTCTACCCAACCTACGGCCGATTATATACAGAATTTAGTGATCAAGGCATTTAATGTCAATAGAGTATGGAAATTTGAAAAGAAGAAATTCTTAAAACAAAAAGCCTGCTTCTCATCCTCATGGCAAGACATATAAAATCCTGATGGCAAAGCATTTTTTAAAGGGTTTTCCCTTCTACTTAAATTTAATTTCTATGTGCTTCTACGTTGGTTTCTTTAATAGTTCTGACGAGTTGGAATATATTTTTGCATAAAATTCTTGCCAATTTCCATTAAATAACGCCACAATTGGGCGGGTATTTATTGCTTACAATACAAATTCTTATGGCACTTACAGAAGCAATACCAAAAGAGTTACACTGTGATGAAAAAAAAAAAAAAATAATTACGTGTTAGAAACTCTCTAAAATCTGCCGTTCGAAATCCAGTTTAAACCGTGGGTTCCGCCACTCATGTATAAAAATTAACACACACAACATGAGTGCTGGGAGAAGCTAGATTGTAATCCTAACTAAAGGGTTGTAATGACGAATTAAGTAAGTAAGTATACGGGTTTTTAACAAGGAGGAGGCCTAGTATAGTGAATGAAGTCCTTGATTCTGAAGCCAAGTATCTTGGGGTTTAAAAACTTAAGAGGCTTCCTTCCTGCTCCTAACGTCATAGGAACATTCAACTGTGTGCTCTCTATAATACTATATACACGCATACATACATACATAATTAGTCATTACAATCCGTCAGTCTGGATTATGACGTAGTTTCTCACATCACTTATGTTATGTGCGTTACTTTCATACATGCGAGGCGGAACTTACAGTTTAAAGTCGACCCCGAACGACAGATTTTAAAGCAACTTTTCATGGCAATTTTATTTTTATTCTCAGAGTTCTTGCCAGAAATCTGCTGAGAGGCAGTAGCCGAAGAAATATTTTTTCATATTTCGTTTTAGTTGGAGATGTTTGACCTGGTTTTCGAACCGTAGCCTAATCACGTCTAATGAGCCAACACACTAGCTACTAGACTATGGCGACTCTAATACTACAATCCAATACATTTTGCAGAGATCGTTATTTCTAGGCAACCATAGTTTGCAAGCCTTTAGCCTAGACTGCTGAATTCGAGGAAGGAAGGTTGAACATACAAAATATAGAATGAAACCGATTAGGAGGCTAGAGTTATTTGTAATAGAGATAAAAATAGTCCTTAATTTCCAAAAAATTTCCTGAGATATGGAAAATGTTTTCTTAAATACTTCTTAAACAATTTTTATTTCACTCTGTAGTCCTGTGTTATTCGAAGTGCACATTAGAAGGACGAGAGCAGGGCTGTCATAACAATAAAAAATAAAATGATTTTTAAAACGATAATGCTTTAAAGGCGTTTAAGCTTTTTAGCACATTTTCATTATCCGAATAGCATTGAATATGCGTTTACCAATATCTTGTAGAAATATAAACAGAGATAAAATCCTTTTACGGCCATAAATTGTGGGTTTTTGGATAGCATTCGAGCACTTTTTATGCTTTAATGCGGCAACAAAAATGTTTCAAATGTAATGGAATTCTAACAAATGCTTTGCAAGCTGCTAGAGACAGGCTAAAAATGTTTCTATTCCTCTCTCTCTCTCCTCTCCTATTTTTGAAGGATTTTTTATGTTTCCGTTGTAAAGGAGTTTTTTGAAACTACTTGAACTATTTGAGATTAAACCATGAAGCATTAAAGCCATGAAAAGAAAACTTGAAGCAAAATTCATTATTGCTTAGTTGTTAATAGAGAAAATTAGATTTGTCCGAAGGTAATAATTAAGAAAGAAGAGAAGAGATAAACGGCAGCCAGCAACCAAACACTCTCCAGCATTTTCCAACGCTAAATATTTATTAAAGTAGGGATTTTTTGGTTTCTATTCTCTTGCTATCATTTCCGTTAACTTACTCTAGTCATTACGGCTGATTGAGGGTGTAAGGAGAGTGATCCTTTAAACGTTAAGGTCATATTAAAACCCCACCCACTGCAATAAGTGTTAAAATCTCTAAAATAAGAAAAGAAAATAATAGCAAAAAGCCATAAATACACACACACTCACATAAATATAAAAATATTCCTCTCTCTCTCTCCTTTCTCTCTCTCTTGCTTCCGCTTTTCCATTTACTTTCCTTATCTTGACGAAATCTTTCTTGTATTTTAACAGAGGACCTGTAAGACAATCTATGCTTAAAAAAACTTACGTTTAGTTTGCCAAACATCCAACAATACTTGAGCTAAAGCTTTAACTTTATGGCGTACAATAAGAGATGGTACATGAGCAAAATGAGTGTACGCAGTGATTAAGGGTATTATACCCACAAGATGAGTTGGTATAAATAAAATTCTCTTAAATAATTCCGTTTTTTTCTATTTCTATTCCACTAAAGACAGGAATTGTAAAAGGAGCTGTTATTTTAAGGATAATTTAATACGATATAAGCTGCCAGGCCATTAGGCCATTTAAACTGGCTAAATCGAGTACAATAATAATGCCTTAAAGGCGCAGGCTTTTCACGAAATGTTTCTATTTTTTTTTAATTCAGTTTCGGTAAGTTCTAGAATGATAGAGTTGCCATCAATCATTGTGTTGAAACAGCATCCTTTGAGATGTTGTACTGTATTGTTGTATTAGGTATAATGGTAAAATATCTTCTACAATTTAAACCACTCTTCCTCAAGAGGAAACTCTGCCTGACTAACCTCTGATGAGCGAGATGTTATTGCTGCCTTTAGTACTATTGAACGGGAGCCTTTCAAGATGGATCTGGCAGTAAATGAGGGCAAAATGAAGTATACGTTGTCAACAAAACGAAGTTGCGTAGTCTAGTAGGTAGAGTGTTGGCCTATTAGACGTGAGGCCTCGATTCAAACCCCAGGTTAGACATCAGAACGAAATATGGAAAAAATATTCCTTCGACGATTTCCTCTCAGCAGATTTCTGGCAAAAACTCTGAGAGTGAAAAATAAAATTTCCATGAAAATTTTCTCAAAAATCTGTCATGCGGAGTATTGGTTCCCAGATTATGGCCGATGTAGTCAGGGAATTTAATAACTTGGCTCCGCCTTTACCACCAAGAATTATGTCAGCCTGGAAGTCAAGCGAGAGGACACTATGCACCACTATTAAACACTGATGTTGCAGCCTGACTTGTATTCGAGAGAAAATTTAAATGTAAGATGTTCAGTCCAGTGTGAGTTGGCAATGATTCCGCATACGATTCATCAATGACCTGTATGAGCTCCTCAACGACATGGACATTGTGCAGCGTATTAACATCCATCGGCTGTGCTGGCCCGGCCATGTCGTTGAAATGAAGGAGAACGCTCCGAAGAGACATGTATTTAATGCTGGAGCGTTGGAAGGACCAAATCAAGGAAATCCTGTCATCGGATTGGTTTATCGAGGCGCCTGGAAAGTTGAGTTAAAGTATGGCGAAATCCGTTAATCGGATTAATAGTCATGGCTTGGGCGACCCTATAACTAAAAGCAGCCGTTCACTAAGAAAATTTTCTGATTAACTTGGTTTAAAGAATTCTAGCAACGTTGAATTATTTACAGATGTCTGAGTTCTTTACCGCCGGTTGGGGTAATCAACAATGTCTCTTATCATGCTCGTTTTTAGGAAGTCTTGCAGTTTGTTCAGTAATATCCGATGAAGGTTCGAAATGTCCCCCCTCTAGGAAAAGCGTATAATGCAATGAGCAATGTCCCTCACTGTTATACTGTGCCCAGCAGCTACATAGATATTTACCGAGTACGATATGCGTAATGGGTGGCAACCCTATCATTTTAGAACCTACTATAGTAAACCAATAAATTTACTGCTTAAATAGAGTGACTGGATTAATGAAACTGAAACAAGGAAACAACAAAAAAAAAACAAGGAGAAGTGACGGCCCTATTATTTTTAACTAAAAGAATAATACGCAGATGGAAGGAATGGGGATCTACCAAGGATCTCATGCCTATCGACATAAACCTAATCCATCAAGTAGGCGTTATGTGCACCCACCATCATTTTCTATAGAAAGTCTCTTGGATAATTCAATGTTAAGCGAGTTGCCCAATTATATGCTGGTAAACGAATTTATGATCCTGGTTGACCCATTCCCCTCTAGCCTGGAGACGATTCACCGCAAGTGAATGTCTTTGTAGGAGACATGTCACAAATCCACACCTTCTATCTTCAAAACATTTGAATATTCTCTCTCTTTTTGAAACACCCTGTCGAAACCAACTAGAACAATAGCTGGTACCAATACCAGTAAAATGTTCTTTTCAGCGAAAGAACAAACATGGAAGAGAACGAGAAAGAAAAAACAAACGGCAAAAAAATTAATGCAAAAGCGCTTGCTGGTGGTTATGGTCAAGTGTAATCATAAAGAACATAGTTAAGCATTTTTGGTCTGTACACCCCCATCGTGACCACCACTTGCAAACCGTAAACAACGTAAAAACTTACGCATACAGGAACCACCAAGCAACAACAAAACAACAACAACTACAAACAAATAAAAAAACCAAACGAACAAACGAACTGTGCTATAAAAATGAAATGCCAACGAACTTTAGTGGAGTGGTAGAATATCCAAGTGAAATAAACCACAAAAAGAAAACACAGTTTTTTTATTACACTAATGTTAGAAATTATAGCAACGGAAATTTCTGTACATCTATTCATGTAGAAAATAAAATGAATTGTAATCGTATGTATGTGTTTACATGGAGATTTTACAACAAATCAAATCTTCTTTTGAACTATTATTTGAGCACAACTGTATACTCATGTATTCATCCGTCAAGGCACCATTTCTATTATTTGCCTTACATTTTTTTTGCCTTTCCTTGGTGTGTATTTTATTTTAAGTTAAAATTAAATAGAAATTTAAAGTCTTCAAAGGTTTTTTTGCCGGTGGGAGTATAACGGCTATTATTACACTGTTATCATAAGCAATTTTATAAGCAATTTTTTTTTCTATGAAATTTTCCCAAGGCTTTCGTTTCTATGGAAGTTTGTAGCCCCAAGAAAATAAAAAATTATGAAATTTTACGCCACATATAAAGGAGAACCTTAGAATGAGAGTAACGGCCCTCCTAGGCAAAAGTTAAGGCCGCATTGGAACCTACAAATCCATATCCAATCTGGGTACAAAACAGCCCCTATATTAACCAAACGACTTTCAAAGAAATCTCGCTGTGTCTTTACTTGAATCATAGATTTTCCTTTTGTTTACCAAGCACTAGCCATGACAGTTTAATAAGCTGCAAAATGCTTGTTGGGTGCGGTATTTTACTTGAAATGTCTTGAATTATTCAGACAGCCAGGAGGAGCAATATTGATAAAATCTGCTGGACACGTCTGGCTAAGAAGAGAACCAACTTACCTTCTATAACATAAATCACATGGCACAATGGTGACTCTTACAGACCAGTGACCTTTTAGTAGGCATAGCGATAGGCGAGACATTCCGTCAATGTGACTTCTATAGGATCTGTGAGTCTAAGAAGGAGGAGGACACTGTCTTTCACCATGTGTCACTGAGTGCACGGCTCTTACCATTAAAAAATTGAATATTCTGACCTCTCACTTTTAGACACCCCTGATCAAGCTTTCGAATATACATACGGCTGCTAAAAGAAGATTTATTTTGAGCTAGGCTTGTTGGTTTCATCTAAGGAATGTTTAATTGTTGAGTGGAATACCGATTGTAGCATCACAATGCCAGCTTGAGTAGGATCTCTCCGTTCAAGAGGAGTCCGCCACCTTACCTAACCTAATCTCATAGCAGTGACATGTTATATTGTCACCAATTGCACTCGCCCGAAAGCTAAGAATATCTTACAATAACTTCTGAAAAGCCAAAAGCCGTAATGAGGTTCCTTAATCCGCCCTGAATTTATGAACACAACGTATCTTGCCAAACGTTATTAAGATAAAATCCAACCTTCATGTTTGACGAATATTCCAACGAGTCCTTGTCTGAATCAAGGGCTAACATATCTGGTCATTGTAACTCTTTTAGTCAAGATCTCAACCTAGCTTCTCCCCGAATTTATCAACACAACATATCTTGCCAAACGTGTTCTTTTCAGACTCAAGTACTTACATAACTGCTCATTATAACCTTTTTAGTTAGGATTATAACCTAGCTTCTTATACTATCCATTGTGTTGTGTTGTGTGTGTTAATTTTATCCATAGGTGTGGCGAACGACATGGCAATTTTATTTACTATGAGAGTTTTTTCAGAAGACAGCTGTTAGGCAGTCGTAGAAAATATTTTTTGTTTTATTTCGTTTTGTTTGAGATGTCTGAGCTGGGCTTTGAATCACGGTTCCGCCTCTACTAAGCCAACATATTACTTAATAGACTATGGCAACTTCAGACCCAAGTAAGCTTGGTTTTTTCAGACAGGCTGCCTTCTTACAACCATAAATCATGGCTTGATGTGCTTTAACAAAAGTTATTGCAAAGAATTCCTCTCAAGGACACTTATTTGTCTGGACAAAATCATTCCAAAAATCATTATTAAAATCTCTTTTAAATTATTTCTTGTTTTTTTTTCTAATTTTTAATTTAGATTCTTTCAACTATATTGAAGCTGACGCTGTTGCACCATTTCAGACAATCTATGGCCTTTAACGTTCACAAAAAAAAAAAAATTGCGAAACGAAAAACTGAAAAACGAAGAATACAAATTTTGCTTCTGTCTCTCTTAAATAATTCAAATTAAGCACATGCTAACAACTGCATAATAAAACAACAACAACAAAAAACAGGACAGAATGTCAGTAAAAAAAAAGCCAAAGAAAGAAATTGCAAAAAATATTTATGACAATGACGGTCTCTCTCCCTTACATTTGCCCTGTGCGGTGGCCCATTGTCGTCGATATCTGTAACACACAATATTTTAATTTGTTACACTGAGAAAGTGTTATCGGCTTGGTTTTATGACTGATAAAATCCTTTGGGAGTGGTAAAAAGCACACACAGACATACGCACACATACACAGAAAATTTAATAAATGACTGATGGAGTAAGTGTGTATGAGTGAGTGAATGAATGAATCCTTTTTTTATTATTTCTGTTGGCATTTTCATTCTCCTGGTCATTTAAGTGGAAATTTAACATTTTTTCGCATACTTTTGTAACGAAAAAAATTTGTTTGGAATTTTCACATGTGAGGACCGCACAAGAACAAAAGAAAGACAAACAAAAAAGGAAGCAAAAAACATGGCTACTACGTGATTCCATCAGTCAAATTCCCCTAACGCTTATACTCACTTATTAAAGTGACTTCGTTTTCATCTTTTCTTTCTGTTCTTTTATAGTCTGTTGCCATACATTAACTGGCCACTGGTACTGTTGATGTTTTGAAAAAGAGAATAAAAAGTCCTTTGGATCAGCATAATCCATCACGCACTCAACAGTGCAAATGATGATGATGATGAATTTAGTTCTTCAAGTCATAAGGATTATTAATGCCTTAAAATATTAAAAACTTCTTTACAAAAACAAAATCAAATAATTGAGAAATTATTTGCAAATTATTACAAAATATATTTGTGGTGACCGTCACAGTGTCACAAACTTAAGAAATGTTAATGAAGATGGTTTAATGGTCTATGGCAACTGAACATTATTTAAGAGAAGAAAACTTAAAAAGGAAATTTTATCATCAATTTTTTTTGGTAATAAAGGGTCTTATAAGTTGAAGTTTCTTTTTCAAGTTTTATTCTTTAGCATGTACTGCTACATCTACCTTCAGTCATTTTAATTATCTTCTCTGTAATTTTGTCTAGACCATGAGTACAATGCGCACAAAATTTCAATCAGGGGTACCAGATCGATCACAGGCTGTATTCAGACTATAATAATGGGTATATAGTACTTGTGTTGTGCATCGGAGTTATTGAGTGTAGGTATAATCATTAGATATCAAGAGAATAGGCTACACTCATCCAATAAACCGGCTAACTCTCAAAAAAAGCGAGACTTACAACCGATACTGCATTTGCAATGAAATAATTCTCTTCTTCTTCCTTAGATCCAGATCACCTATTCGAAATCATTCAAGAGAAAGCCAAATCTATCAGAATATCTTGCAATACAGCATTGGCCTGCAAGAACCAAAATAGTTTAATGGTTGGCCATGAAATTTAGCGAAAGAAGACAATCTATTATACATATCAGTCCAGCTAAACCTAGCCTCTCGCGGAATACTCAATTTAACTAAAGCTATCGTAACGCCAAAGCATTACAAAAAAAATAATAATTTGAGCTCTGTACCGCCCGTAGTCAGCAGTATCAGCTCTCGGCATTAATGAACTGCAACGAACGTTAAGGCAATGCTCATAAGGAACTGGATTGCAGTCTGGCTGCCATGATAAGTTAATAGATTTTCTGAGAAGGTAATAAGGCTTTGCACCACTTTAAATATGCATATCATCCCGACCGGAAAACTCTGTTCTTGCCGTCTAAGTGAAAATCTAATACCAGAACCCTTATATATAAATACCACAACCTATTCTGTCTAGCATTTTGGAACAGTCGTTATATAACTCGAGGGTATTTTCGGCTAGCTCCGTTTAGTTAGATCAAAAGTCCTTAATTGAAGTCTTAAAACAAAATCTCGTATCGAGCAAACATAAACAAGTTGGGCCAAAGGTTAACTGCCACCGGCTTAACTCTCTGATTTAATAGAAAGTCAGAAATTATTCAAATGAGTTTTTTATTTTGAGTATTTTCACACCACCAAGTCCACCAAGTACTAGCACCGTAAAGCATGACCTAAAAGAGTAGTAGATGTTATCAGGTCTAAACTCCAGTATCTTGTCCACGGGCCTTTTGAACTGTATTCAGTAAAATCGGATGCTTTTCAGCAATATACGTATATGGCAGAGTGTTCGCTTATTAGGCAAGAGACCGAGGCTCAAACCCTAGTTTAGATATCTCAACGAAGTACGAAGGAAATATTCCTCTACGTCTTCCCCTTTTAAAAAGTCGTCGCAATCTAGTAAGTAGGGTGTTGTCTTATTAGACGCAAGGCCACGGCCACAAACGAGTTTCTGGCAAAAACTCCTGGAGAGTAAATAAAATTGCCCAAATGCAAAGTTTCTCAAAAATTATCGTTCGTGAGTCGACTCTTAAATTCGTAGGTCCTGCCACTCATTGTATACAATATAACACACACAAATAACTGGTGGAGAAGCTGACCGTATCCTGACTGAAGGGTTGTAATGGCAATTCATTTAATGGTTTAGTGGTACAGTAATTGTTTTATATTTGCTTTAAATATCCACAAATGTTTAACAGTTTACAGACAGAGGAGTTTTCTGATGGGTTTATCGTTACACACCACAATACTTACTCACTAGATATGTGGGTCTCAGCTATACGTTTAGAAATAATCTACAAAATCTCCGGGTGTATATATCGACACTTGGTTGTAAGAAAATAAGGAAATAGTGTAGGGTTTATTAAAAAGTAGGTTATACACGAAATAAATAAATAACATATCAAAATTGATTAGATCCATGGGAAATATAGAGGCCTTGGCTTGCAAACTCCCGTCAAAGGCAGAATTATATACAAAATAGTCGGCATTCTTCTCTTTTAACTGCTACACAAGGAATCTTTAAAGTTTTGTTTTATTATGGTTCATATTATTAAAGCGTTTAATTAATTTTAATAAATAAAAAATAATTAGAAAGAGAAAAAGAATTTAAAACAACTGATGAAAATTTAAGAAAATAAATTTTAAAAAAATAAATGAAAAATAAAATAAAAAATTAAATAAAAAATATTTTTTTAATTTTTTTTTTTAATATTTTTGTTAATTTTTTAAGTATTAAATTTTATCTTCATATTTTTTTTAATCTTACATTTATTTTCTTTTTTTTTTAGAACAGAATTCAATTCCTTACATTTTCACTTTTTTAAAATAAATTTTTTTTAATCTTTCGTACTCAATATTAAAAATTTAATTAGGAAAACATTCTCTTTCATTATTCCTTAAAATTTTTCATAATTTCATAAATTTTTAAAATGTAAGCTATTCAATTAAATATTGATTTCAATTTTTTTTTTAACATTTAAAATTTCTTTTTTTATTTTCAATATTTTATTTTCAATATTATATTTTATTCAATATTTTTTTCAATTTAATTTTTTGAATTTTTTTTATTTATAATTCCAATCTTATTAAAAATATTTTTTCTTTTTTAATTTATTTCCCATCAACCGCACACAACAATATCCCGTAAAAGACTAAATTCTTGAATGGAAAAACAGATTGCAATTGTAAACAACAGATCCTGAAAAATAGGAAGGAAAAAAAGGAAAGCAGGCCAAGTAAACAAATCCACTTGTTTGCTAAAAGCTTTCAACAGCTGTTTGGGCCAAAAAGCATGACGACTGTAGTGCCGCTAACAACAGGAAGAGAAAGTAGCTGTAGCAGCAGCAACAGGTGTTTTGCATAGAATCCACTTTATCCATTTCAAA
>QOCX01002806.1:0-10632 GCA_005959815.1 Sarcophaga bullata
AATATGTAATGAAATTCCTTTCGATTTCATTCTTTAAAAGCTCTGTGTATTTTTTACATCTGCTTTGTCTATGTCAAATAGCCCTCCAGTGCTCTAATGCTGATGGTGTCCTATGAATCGACAATGGAAAATCTTTACCATACACTTTACTAGGAACATTTAGTGTACTTTGGAACTATTTGTACTCTTACAGTAAATGAAAGTAAGGCTCTTGGTATTGCAAGTTTTTGTAGGCGTGGTTGTGGTACCGAGAGATTTACATAGGAAAAATGTCGATTATTTTTCCAATGCACCGTCACTACATTTTTTCTGTGCACCAATTAAAGTTTGTAAGAAAATTGAAATTAAAAAACAGAATGGCAAACTTCAGGATGTCAGTAGGATAGGTCAGCTTAGATCAAGTAGCAGCTTTGGTTACTAAAGCTTACTTGAGCATGCTTATCGGCTCATTTTGATGACCCAGGTAAGCGCACTTCTCTGTACTGACCGAATTCCATCAAACTATTGAGGAAGTTGTCAGCGTAAGATTACCGTTCGGATAACTCGTTGCAGCTTACTGGATAAAGACCCAACAAAAACTATACATCTCCTCAAGGCCATTGAACTAGAGAATGGTTACCGTCGCAACTCAACATTCCTGTTAGCTGAATACATACATACATAATTGGCCATTACAACCCTTCAGTCAGATTACGGCCAGCTTCTCACACCACTTACAGACAGATTTTTGAGAACTTTTCATGACAATTTAATTACTCTCAGAGTTTTTGCGAGGAATTTGCTGAAGGAAGCTGCCGAAGAAATATTTTTTCATATTTCGTTTTTGATGTCTGACCGGGATTCGAACCGTGACCTTTCGTCAATAAGCCAACACACTACGGCGGCAACAACTATTAGTTGATATACGAAATGTCTGCTACTACTCCACAGAAAGGTATCAATCTCCCCGAAACTTTTTATTGCTGAGAGGCTCAGTGCTTTGATGGCGCCGTAACTATCCGGTAGTATTGTTACGTCCCTTTCTATGTATGTCCTGCTTAAGCATACTGAGTATGTCTTTTGATTACTTTAACTACCGCTTGAAAACAATTCTCAGGTTTCAACATGAGCTGTGAATATTTTCTGGAAGTGTCACTGCTATCCACTACACATCCTTGACTATCTGTTGACCACGGACTCTTCCTCTCTTGAAAGATTATGTATCGTCTAGGTACTGTCAAGCTTTCCATTTGTCAGTCTTCAATATCTGAAAATCCTGCACTCGATTCGTTCATCGTTAAACTGACCATAGTTTCCATAAGTCTGATCAAACAGTACCTGTAGAGCTGTTATAGAAACGGTTTCGATTGCAATGCAAAAACCATCTGAGGTGTTTCCAAGAGTGTTTTTTCAAAAGGTTGTACTGGATTTATGGATCGATTGTCCATGGCATATTGTATTTGTTTTAAGACTTTAACTTCGATGTATCGAATAATGAAGTCGCTTTAATCTAGTAGGTAGAATGTTGACGCGATGCCGTAGTCCGGTTCAGACATCTCGAACAATANTCCCGTAGTTCAAAGTCCGGCTCACACATCTCGAACAATACGAAAGATGAGAAAATATTTCTTTCGGCGGCTTTCCTTCAGCAGTTTTCTGGAAAAAAAACTCTGAGAATAAATAAAATTGCCATGAAAAAGTTTTCCAAAAATCTTTCATTCGGAGTCTGCTTTAAACTATAAGTGCCACCCCTCTGGAATAAGATTTACACACACAACATAGGTTGTGTTGCAGTCGTGACTGAAGGGTTGTAACGACCAATAGCAACGATATTGGTCAATAAAGAATACATAGAGTACCGATAAGTTAGATCGAGTGTCCATCATTCATCAGACTATTGAATTCATCAGTTGTGGGAGTCAATCCCCAACATGCACAAGCACATATTTGACTTGTTTAGTTGTATGAATGTATGATGTCGTTAGTAAAAGTTCATACTATAAACTTAGCGTTCGAATACCATAATCTATCTTATGTGTCCTGCATGTTTGGAAAATGCATTCATATTCATATTCTACTCTTCAACTAAACCTATGTATGTATGTAATGTATGTATGTAAGTATGTGTGTACATTTAATATATATACATGTGTTCCGTATATATTTTAGATAAAAAGAAAAAGAAATCCAAAAGAAAAGAAAGAAAAACAGCACAGAATTGAACTGAACTCAAAGAAAGAAAGAAAATAAAGAGAAAAAAAAATCGTTTTTTTTTTCTTCTTTTCTTTTATAGTTTATAATACAAATTTTTCTTTTAGACAGCTTTAACGTTTGACGTTGACATATCAATCGACAATATGGCAGTCCATGTATGAGGGTTGGCTGTTGGCTAGAGCGCTACTTTTACCATGCACTATCTAACATAAAGGTAAGCTATGATCTTCAGCTTTAAATAAGTTAAAGAATTAAGAAAAAAATTAATTTTAATTGTTAATCGTAATCTAATGTTTGAAGAAATCCTAGGCGTTATGCATTACAAAAAAAAAAAAAAAAAATAATGGCAGTTGCTTACAGCTTTAGCTGACCTCTATTGTTCCCATGAACCAATAAGTTTTATAAATCCCCCTCTTCTCTCTTGTAACTTTCTTAGAGTTTTGATATATGACCCAGACTATGGTGGTTTATTCGTGGCAGAAGAAGACTTCAATATGTTTTTTGTGTTCCAATCGGTCGTTAGTCCTGCTCTTTACACAAAACACACCACCCCCAGCTTGGACAGCACAAGCATCATATGCAACATCACATGTGTGTTCAATGAAAAGTTTTTGAATGATTTTTCATTCAGTTTTTTCCTCACTTCTCTCTCTCTCTCTCCTCTCTCACTCTCTGTATATCTATTTTATAATATTTTTCATTTTCTTAACACTGGCTAGTAAGTTCGTCAATTCTTTTTGATATGAAAAGAAAAATCTATAAAGTTTATCAAACTCGTCAGTGATTGAATGTGGTGGTGGTGGTGGGGGAGAATAATATTAAAAATTGCAAAAAATAACGGAATTATTTTTTCTTTCTATGCAATTTATTCTTTAGATTATAAATAATTTACGAGAAAATTAAAATATTCTACTCAGAGTTGCCATATGCAAAGAAATCACTTTTTGGTTCTACATTCCATATCTCAATAAAACATCGATTCAAATAGTATTGCAGTTACAAATGATTTAGAACCACGCTTTGGAGAGTAATTTATCCTGCAACATAGTTAGGTGATTATAGAACGGAGAATAGAGAGTGTATTGCTTGTGGACAAAAGGTTTGCATCTTTTTATTCTGAAACTGACAGAAAAAATGTGAACAGGAACAATTTTCAACATACGTATCGGACAATTACAGAACGAAGCATTGGCCCGAACACGAACGATTGTGTTCTACGAGAAATACCGAAAATAAAAAACAACCCATTTCAATGGCGATAAAAAAGCGACGGATTTGTAATAACCCACCGGTTAGAAAAGGTGATGGAATCCTCTTGAAGAAAAAGGTCCAACTTGGACCAGAATTTAAGTCTATGTGATTCCACAATCAGTACACAACTCGGGAATATAACATTCTCCAAAGGAAATCAACCAGAGTCCACATAAAAATATTGCTTTTGTAAAAATCTTTATATTCGACATAAATACAGTGAGCATCAAAAGAAAGTGTACATAAAAACAAAAATGCATTATTAAATTACCTTTATTTCATTTTAAAATTGTTTCAAATGCCAGTGAAAAAAATTAAAAAAGTTTCAAAATATTGGCAAATTTTTTCAGGCACTCTCCTTAAGTGGTAAAAGTTCAGTTTGGTGATTGCTAGAATTTTATTCATAGTGTATAGTTTCTTTTGACATTCACTGTATTTACATACATAATGGATCATTACAAGCCCTCAATCAGGATTAACACCTAGCTTCACATTCCATTATGTTGTGTGTTTGTTAATTTTATGCATGAGAGGCTGAACGGTTTGAAGTAGATTCCGAACGGCAAATTGCTGAGAAACTTTTCATCGTAATTTTCTTTACCACAGGATCGCTGGGAAGAAGTCACAGAAAGAAATATTTTGTTCATATATCGTTTTGTTAGAGATGTCTAGCTTGGGGTTTGAACCGTGGTATCACGTCTACTGGGCAAACACATTACCTATTTGATTACGTCGGGAGCTTTGTCAAATTTGTCAGAAAATTAGAGGTTAAAAACCTCTATCTGTTCATGACAACAGCATGGCACTGATACATGAGGCGAACAACAGTCTCCTCCTCCTCAGACCCATAAAATGACAGATCTTTCGCCATGCCTACCAAAAGGACAGTGGCCCATGAGAATCGCTGTTAGATGATTGACAATACGTTTTAGGGATAAAAAGGAATATTTTGATAGGTGGTTAGCAAAGTTTAGCAATATTTCACGTGTCCTTTTGCCGCCGAGATTGGACCCCCCTGGGTGAATAAACTTCTGTTTAAATAAAGCAATCGGAATACCTATATTCTGCAACATATCTGAGATTTAGAGCTTCGTACCGGCCCTGATGTACAGCCCTTACAAATTACACTAACTTCTTCCCTAGTTTGGTGGAATTCCGTTAGTACAGCGACTGCGCTTACCTATGGCGTCACCACAGGCCGCTTTGCGTGCTTTAGAGAGCTTTCGACCTACCGGCCCTAATCACTTCAACAGCAATGCAATATCCAAAGATTTCCTTTGGTCCGAAAGCATTTTAAACTTGCTTGAATGATCAGTGAAAAAAAAAGAAAGGATGCCGAAATTATATTTGTATAGCATTTAATCGCAGCGTGGTTGTCCGATCAATCAAGCATTGTGTCCTTTCAAAATGAACCATGACATCGATCTGAAAAACACTGCGTGTCAGGCATCTAATACCGGAACCCCTAATGAAATTTTGAGTCTTAAACTCATTTTTCCGGATCTTTAGACTTGAATTTACGGTTAAATTTAACAAAATGCATTATTCAGAAAGTTATAAGGAACCATAAGGAACCATAAGAACAATATAGGAACCAGAATAGCAGAATGTCCATAGTCGCGCTGGGCCTCAAGTTAATTGATTTAGCCTATCTGCAACCATTTCAGAACTCTTCATTGAGTAAACCAAATAATGTGTAAATTGGAAGGGAACAGGGAGCTGCTTGTCTGTATACTCTGTTTTATATGTAGTCTGTGGCAATGGTATTTGCATACCGTCTACCAAACGTGGATAACATAAAATGAGTTCGGTTCCCCATGGCCCTGCAGCCAGTATAAGACGATTGGATAATAAGTCTTCCATCGGTCTTTGCACGTATCAAGCGCTTTTTGTTAGCTTTCTTAAGCACGTTTTCTTACAAGAATGAGCTGTAGGTTCAAAAATAATCCTTAGATATTTTGCTCTCTTTTATAAGGAAAGTTGAATCCTATTAAGGATCGGTAAGTCAAATAAAGGTATCTTATAACGCCTGGTAAAAATCTTCAATTCGATTTTACGACTATTGACACTTACACTACAGGATGATTACAATAAGGTTATAAGTTTTAGAGCCTTGTTGCATCTCAAAGAGAGAGTGTGCAGATCAAAACCTAACCCTTATTAGTTATCAACATCTCTCCAAACAGAATCCCTACAACGCTATTTCACAGCAAGAGCAAGAGAACACTACCTTGCGATGTGTTTCTATTGATTTCGCTTGCCATATATGCTCCACAAAAAACCTTTAATTTTATTCTCCCACGAAAAAAAAATTTAAATTTGTCCAGTAATGACCTATTGAACCTTAATAATTTTAAATTTTTAATAAAAAGCAAATTAAAATCAATTTTTTGTCTCAAAAACATCTCGACATCACTTGACCTCCTTGGCTGTAGACAGTTGACATCACTGTTTTTTCTTTCTCTTTTTTTTTTTCAAAAATCAAATTTCATCATGAATTCTTTTTATTTTAAGGTTCAGTCCATTATCTCTCTCTTTTTTTTTAGAAAGTCACAACAACATTTAATACTCATATTTATTATTGTGTCTGCGTTATTTTTACTCACTTCATCTTAAGAGCACGGAAACCAAATAGCGAATTGTGACGCAGAAAAAAATGACAAAAAAATTATTAAAAAAAAAAAAATAAACAACAAACCATTTCCTCTTCTTAATTTTCTGCGTCGTTTCAGGTTTCATCAAACTCGGAAAAAAAAGAAAAAATGTGCAAAAAATATAAAAGATCCAACTTAAAAATGAAGTGGCTACAGTGGTTTCGCGTGAATGAAGTTAGTAGAACCTGAAGCTTGTATGACAGTCGTGATCCATTGTCAACCAGCGTTTATGTCAACGTTGTCAACGTTGACGTTTATAGGAGTAACTTAAAGCTTTGACCACTTCCATTTCCCATAATTTTGAAATGTCCGAGAGTCCTCCTTCTATTTTAAGTGATATCTCCAATAAGTTCACTATCATTGCCTAAGGTCAGAATAGGCCTTAGCCAACTGCACTATACTTCTATTCTTCATCATTCTTCCCCTTTGTCAATGACGGACATCCATCTCAGCTTGCTGTTTGCTCAATACAACATTTTAGCAAGGATTATGGTTCTATCCAAGTCATCATTCATTAATTTTATCCATGAGTACGATAATCTACTATTGCACATCGATTTCGGACGACAAATATGTGAATTTTTTCATGGCAAGAACTATACTCTCCTAACTTTTTTCAGAAAATTGTTAACGGTAATTAATCGATGATATTTGGAGATGTCTAAACTGAAGTTTGAGTTCATGAACTGCGGTATAGGAAGTCGACGTACTACCTATTACACCCCGGTGAATACCATGGAATATTGTCATGGTATAAGGTGGTCTTCTGCTGTTTACTTTACCTATACTTTACCTAACTAGCTGTTATGAATTTGGTTATGGCCTTCTTCTTCTTCTCACAGTAATCCAAAAAGTTTTTTTCTCACAAATTCTTAGAATAAGTTGGTCATTTGAGGATATTGATCATGTCTCACATTCATAAATTGGAGTTGATATGACAACACTCTTTTATGCACTCCAATAAATTCAAACAGCTGAAAATAAGTCTTGCATTATCAATACTGAACAAAATCGTCATATAAAAAGTAAACAAATATTTGGAAACCTCTATTAAATCTGAGAAGTGTAGTTTATTGTATGCTGGTTTATAGACGAGAGCCCGTGGTTCAGTCCCTGGCTTAGACTTCTCAAACATACATGTTAAATCTAGTAATTTGTTTCTCTAAGCGTTGTTGTTGGATTTGTAGCAAATTGTGTTCCCTTCTCGTAATTTCCGATGTCCTTGTTTGTGTAATATTGTGTACCGTACGATGTGTGTAGTTTGTGTTGTCTGTTTGTCTTTTTTATTTTATCTTTGTAAATCTGAATACACATAAAGTGCAAAAAGTAGCGCTATATCCCTCGTCCACATCTGATTTTATATATTTTGGATCGAAATCCTCTTTAAGATTTTGTACTGAAACGTATAGCTCTGATAGAAATCCTTTTCGGTTTGGTTGTTCTAATGTATTTTATTCTTGACGAGTAAGCTGTATAGGATTTTCATTTTGGTGGTATTCTATTTAGGAAATTGTATACAGCATATAAGATCGTTAAAATTTCTATTATGCGATGCGACTTGTGCAGATCACTGATCAGCGACTTACTTTAATTAATAGGTGAAACAAAATCCAAACTCTTGTGCAGAATACTAATAGTAGTGATACTGGCTAAATATTTTTTTACATTTTATATGGCACGCAGCTGACTACCGCAAAGTATTGTAATAGGTGTTCGAAGTAGCTTAATTGACCTAATGCTATAGTACATATAGTGACTAGACGCAGCTTTTATTTTTTTGATCGATCTGTTCAGATATTAAATAGTTGTAATTTTACTAAAGTATGACTAAAATTTTACTTCTTAATGAGAGAATCTGTTATAAACGATCTATAGAAGCGCTAGTCCGCATCTGCTTGGGATGAACTTGAGAGTGTGGTCCTACATAGAGAAATATACACTGAGTGATTGCATTTATCAGCACATTTCTCTGCCTTCAGTATTTATATCGGATTTCGCTGGGTTTCTATACATAGTGATGATCCTCTCATATAGTGCTGCAATATTGATTCTTTGTCGAAATAAAAGCACATGTTTTGGATGAATTATTCAAGTCGGAATTTATGATTTAGTTGGGGATTCTTTAGAAGATATTTGGATTAGCTTCATAATGACTTATGTAAATGAGCTATAGCTGTATAAGTATGAATCATGTTTGGACAGACGATTACTTTACCGTAATTGTGTAGTTGCTGCTCTGTCAATTCTAGAACGTATTTAGTAGTGTTACAATTACGAAAAAGGCTGGTATAGGAGATGAACCTGTCATATTATAACGAGCGACAAGGCGAAGTGGACATGATTCTCGATTATGATATTGGCTGGTTAATTTGTTATTTATTGGATTGCGCGGTGCTTCGATGGTTGGTCAGAAGTGGACAAGGTTGGTATGGTTTGCTCCGCCGTTATTTCAACTCAAGTAAAGGATGTATTCGGTGGAGGTCTTGAGGATCGATATACTGCGCTTTGTTCGGGCCTAATCTCGCGGGTGTCGATTTATGAGCATTTGATAAGCATTTGAGTAGAGAGATATTTATTCTCTCGTAGTGTAGGTATAAATATTTAGTATTCTGCATGTGGCTGAATACCTCCTTGGATGTTCATGACAAACAGTTGTAGACATTTTTGTGCGAGTAGCATGTAATATATAGGCTTGTATTGCAATTTCTCGTATGCAGCTCAGACTGTTGTAAGTGGTTTGATGTGAAATTGTCTGAAATGGTGTGTGTGGCTTGTGTAATATTGCGCATCCGATCGATCAGTAAGATGTTAATGAGTTCCCAACGAATAAATGTATGTGCAGAGCATAAAGATGATGGGACGGCCTCGTTTAACCTTCAGTGGAAGACGGTGCTACAGCTCAATTTGTTATTATAAGCGGTATATGGAAGACAATGTGTGGCCGAGAGGAGTGTAGATATGTTAAGATACGTGAGATTATAATTGGTCGGTTGCGGAGGGTATTGTTGATCGATCAAAAATTCATGTTCATAGTATCAGTTACGAGTATTGCCTCAATAGGTGGCTTAGTACATTCTTCTTCGAAGTCGTGATAGATTGAGATGTAATTTATGATCGCTTAATGATTCTGTTGTGTTTGTTATATTTTCATGACGAGTACTTCATGGGTCAGCGGTGCTGAGGTCTTTATATGTTGACGTGTTATCGTTTTTTGTTGTATTTCCCAATGATCTAGATTTTTGAGGAATAACTTCTTCACATTGGATTTTTTTTTTATCTCTGATTTTTTTGCCAGGAAATTCATTCCGATTTGTACCGTAGTCAGCGGTGATTTGACCAATATTTTGTTCGTGATTCAGGTGTTTTGTTGGTGGTGATGTAATGTGTTAGATCTTGTTGTGTTTTGTATACTTTGTTTAATTGTTTCATTATTTGCTCCTATATAATGTCAAGAACCATCCACTACTCTTATGGATGGAATCTGGGTATTCTACTATAATAGAAGACTCGATATTTCTAGCCATAATCCGGTTATATGCCGATATATTATGACTGTGGTTCTTGTTTATAGGAACGGTCTATCGTCTATTTTGAGATAGTCTTTTCTTTTATGTTTCGCTTTCTAGTTCCGGAACAAAATTCTAATTTGTCACATAATTTAGATTTTATAATCTGAAAGTATCTTCTTTCGACTGAATGTGATAAGGCTTGTAGACTAGGTTTGACAAGTTTTTTGGTTTTTTCTGATAATCTATGGCTTTTTTTATTATGTAGGTGATGATGGAATTAACCGAAAAATCTATATAGGGTATACCTGTAACGAATTTGAAGCCAGCATCTTTGAAGAGGGATGTCGTCCTGAGAAACACTAGTGATTGCACATCAGCACATTCAGTATATAAGATCGGTATACCATCTGCACTTATAAGTCCCATGATAGTCAAAAACACTGTTTTCAGACTATCAAGTGGAATAGATTACAGGATTCTTAAAGAAATGGAATGACAGTATAGTCTTAGAACTTTAATCTGAAACAAGTTGATACCCACTACAAGGTATCTTTCAACAGACCTATAGAAGTGATCAATTACGCTGGCAAGATGAATCTGGCATTAAACGAGGACAAAGCGAAGTGAATGTATTGTATTGGATGTTATATTGCAATGCTTTCGATGTTGTCAGTGAACATGTTTATCTTGGCTCCGCCGTTACCAGTAAAAATGATGAGAGTCTGAACAACAAGCGCAGAATCACTTTTGCCAACCGGTGTTATCATAGGCCTCATAAGCAATTGAGTAGCAGAGATATCTCTCGTGAGACAAAATTAGTATTCTGCAAGTCGCTCATCCTCCTCGTGTACCTCCATAGCACAGAAAGCATGAATACTGTTATGCATCGATGCAGCAGCCTTGTAAGTGTTCGGAGGAAAATGCGAGTTGGCGGTGATTTGCGCATCCGATCGAACAGTAAGATGTATGAGTTCCCCAACGACATAAATGTTGTGCAGAGCATTAACAATCAGCGACTGCCTATT
>QOCX01002807.1:0-20169 GCA_005959815.1 Sarcophaga bullata
TAGGATGGAAAATAATGAAACGGAAATAAAAAGTCAAACTGCACTGCACATGTTCATGAAGTAATCAGTTGCCATTAAGCCACATTTACACAGTAAATGTTTAGGTTTTTCCATCCTGATGAAGCTGTTAATTGTTGGCTCTTATTGAGATCATGTAGTTAGAGAACTAGGATTTAAGAAAGACATACCTTACGTTATGAATATTTTTACGTGGAATCAACATAAATACCTTAGGGTCAGTAATTGAAAATTATTTTATTCTTCATTGCATTATTTTCTTTTGCATTTTTTATGTTTGTATCTAAATGGCATGACAGAGTTCGAAATAAGGGCAAGGATTATATGGTTAATGGATAGATACGAAATCTGTGCTATTATTATTCACTTATTTGAGATGTCTTCCTCTATTTATGCAAAAAAGAAAATTGAAACAATCATATACTGACCCGGCATGCGATCGACAAATATTTATGCTCGAAATAAAAATCCCGAAAGAAAATTAGAAATTTCTCTAGTTTCTTCGAAGTGACTGTGGTTAGTTGTTGGATAATGCATATTCACCGAAAGGTAAATCTGCCTCTATACAATACAGATTGAATCTAATTGGTCATTTAAACACTTAAGTCAGGGTTATAAGGTAGATAGCTCCTTACAGCACTTATGTTGTGTGCGTTAATTTTATACATGAGTGGCGGAAGCACAGTTTAAGTCGATTTAGAACAACAGTTTTTGAGAAACTTCTCACAATGATTTTGATTTACACGCAGAGTTTTTGTTAGAAATCAGATGAGAGCAAATCGCTGATGAGCCTTTTTTTAATATTCGTCTTGTTGGTTTTTAACCGTATCTTAAGTCTAATAAACCAAAAAATGTACAAAACCTAGTAGTAGTATGGCTATACATGGTATTAGTTTTCAAATGAAGGAATATCGTGAGGTTGTATACGTTCGCAGCAATAAAACTGGATAATGCAGTTCACCTACTGGGAAAATCTATATCCCAAGTATAGCTTTAAATTACGACATTCGATGTATTTTTACTGCTTCCATGATATGTGTTTGAAACGCTTTAAAATGGAACTATTGGGAAGCCTAAATCGAGGGTATAAGTACGAGAACTACTCTTTCCTATTTATTTCAGTAAAACTTAAAAATAAAAAAACACATAACACACGTATACACATCCATTGTTGGCCTTTCAGTCAGAATTACGATTTAGTTTCCCAAAACACTTATGTTGTGTGTGCGTTAATTTTATATATGAGTGGTACGGCCCACAGTTTAGAGTCGAATTTGAACGACAAATTTTTAAGAAACTTTTCTTGGCAATTTTATTATGAACTCTCGCAGTTTTTGCCAGAAATCAGAAATCCGCTGAGAGAGACAGTCGCCGAGAAATATTTCTTTTCGTATTACGTTTATTTGGGATATCTGTCCAAAGGTATGAATTTTGGCCTTACGTCTAGTAAGCCAGCATGCCTATTAACTGCTGCGACTCCATATGAGAGTTTTCTTAATATTCTAGAAGGCACAAAAAGTATATAAAAAATGTACAAAACCAAGTGGTTCATTTTCATGCGTTTAAAGCTTAAAGCTTAAATGTCTTATGATTACAGATTAACATTATGTCAGCAATTTAAATTTCTACTTTACATTACAATTATTTAATGGTGTTCCCATAATTTAATTCAAAATAAATTAATTTTCTGACCTTCCAGAAGAATAGAACAATTCCACACTTTCATAATCAGGATAGCAATTGTAATAAGTCATTAAATCCTTGGGAATTTTTTTTTTTGATTTTTCCATCGTTTCCATTATGATAGTGAAAACCAACTGTTGGCAGAACTGCAATTGATCTAAAGTATTAAAAATAGTCCATTCAAATAGACACTGTTGCACTTTGTTCAATTGCTTAAATGTTTGGCAGACTTACTAAGACCATAACTGTCTGATTGCCTTGATTGCTTGACTGAATGCCAGTTATTCCTTAAGTGACATGAACAAACGACAAACCGAATACGAATTGCGTACTTTTTTTAAGGACATAATTTAAGTAATTTTTACTTAAAAGTTTCTTGCAACAACTGTTCACTTCAATCGTATATTTACAGCACACAAACTGTAAACTTTCATAGAAATGCAGAGATGTGAGTAAAAATGGAAGTTTAAATGAATATAAGAGCAGCGAAAGTAAGGGGAGAAAATAGGGAAGCATGTAACCAATGGCAAATAGTTTCTAAAGTTAAGAAATTGACTATTTTTTTACAATAAAGATTGAAATTGACATTAACAACATAACAACTACACAAGAAAAGCGTCAATGGCCACAATAAAATTACAAAAGAAGGAGAAAAAGAAACACTGATTACAACATTATTAACCACAAATAAGTTGAGTCATAAAATCCGTAATTTTAGTTTTATTTTCAGTTTCTTTTTCATTCTTTCTCCTTAAGGATTATAACAAAGAGAAAGAGAAACATTTTCCAGAGATTTCTTTACTTGTAACATGAAAAATAAAGACAGAAAGTACAGAAATTACATTGGAAATATTAGAAATTGAATGTAAGAAGTAGAGTTATGAAAATCCTCAATAATAATACGTATCTTTGAATATAAAAATTTAAATTTCTACAACTATTAAAAGAAAAGAAGAAGAAAAGAAAGAAAAAATAACAATAAATTCTTAACGTCTACTTCAAGCATAACTTAAAACAATTCAGTGAAAAAAAAAAAGTTTGTACATCTAAAGTTCTAAAGGTTCCAACAGGGATATCGGAATTTTTTCAGTTTATAACGGCCATCTTGTTGAGGCAACATTTGCCAAAATAGTTGCCATTTATTCAATTTAATTTATGAAATCACCGTGTACAACAGTAGTCAACGCCATGTATTGTATTTATGAAATGTATTCTGGAATAGTAGGCAACTGACCCTTATTCCCATCAAAAAATAATCATCAACGACGAGGCCCATTTCTGTATGAAAGCGTACACAAATAACGTTCTTCTTTTTTGCGCAGAGGCATGGATACTATTAAGCACTGATGCAGCAGCCATGAGGAGGAGTATTCGAAAGAAAAATCCAACGTAATCTTCGGTCCAGTTTGAGTTAGCGTTGATTTCAGCATCTGATCCAATAATGAGCTGTATGAGCTGCTTAACAACATGGACGTTGTATAGCATGTTAACATCCAGCGGCTAAGCTGGCTCGGCCATGTCGTTTGGATGGAGGAGAATGCTCCGGCGAGACGGGTAAAGAAGATGAATTTGTTTGCGGTCCAAATGAAGAATCAAATCGAGAAGCGATGGACCAAACCGTGAATACTCTCAAGAAGTGGAGGCTCCTAAAAGGATGCATTGAATTTGGAACGATACCAATCCACATGAGATCCAAAAGCGTTTAATGCACTGTTTTTGGTCTGGCGGTGACATTGCTCTAGTAAGGTCGATAATTATCAACTTCTTTTGTGCTGAATTGTATGATCTGTACACCAGCAATTTGTGGCAACAACAGGACGGCATTATATGTCATACAGCTCATACCACATTGAATATTCTTCATGAGTGATTTGATGGCACTTTACCTCATGTGGAGGTGAAACGAACTGACCACCGTAATGGTGTGATCTGTCTGCGTTACACTTTTTATTGTAAGTTCCTTTTTAAATCGTAGGTGTATGAGTATAAGCCACATGCCTTAGAGGTCCTCAAACCCAACATATCCGCCATCATTGATTTAAAACAATAATTTCTAATCTTTAGTCAACTGGTGAAACCAACGTAGAACCTATTCCTCTATCGATTTGCTGCAATTTTCTGCATATTCAACGCAACTCTCTCCTGTTATTATAATTATAAAATTGCATTGTGATAATAAGCAACTTAAACTTAAATTTTTTAAATCGATATACCGCATGTGTTTAAAAGGTTTGTGATTAAAATTTAAGTAAGTAAGTAAAGAAGTATGTGTATGTATCTATATATGTTAGACAGTTTGTAAACATTTTGTAATTACTGACACTCTCGTAAGATATTCTGGATTTTATTCTTTTGAAATACTTGTACTTGCACTTCAGCTACGTCTTCCTTTTTATCTTCTGACATGTCAAGCCATTATAGTTTATTGACCAAACAACGAAATGAAAACCAGAACAGAAGAGGTAGTACAGTTTCCATACTTACATCCTATATATATAAACAAACTTATAAATATTTGATCAAAATAAGAACTAGAGTGTGTGTGTTCGTTATGTTTTATATTTCATAGTCAAGTACATCTGTATTCACACTGTCGAACACATATACGCAAACTGTGTAAAGGACTTACATATGTACGTACACACTTATATTAAATGCTTTACAGCAGAAATATACATACACAGACATGAACAAGTATAAGAGTAGGAATATACTTTTTGAGAAATAAAATTAAAACGAGTATTTTTGTGATTTATGGAATAAAATATCCTTCATACGGCCGCCTCATCTCTGATGATAGGTTTTTCTACTGTTTTCGTAGAATTTTCCATGACTTTTTCATCGAGAATTGTGTCTAACTTATTCGCCTAAACCCGAGATTCATAAAACACACGACGTTAAATCTCAGGATCTTGGTGAACTCTTGGCATCAGAATTTCTGAAGATAAAGGCAAGCTTCGCGAAAAACCCAAAAAAAATTGGAATGCGTTCAATCGCAGAATCTTTGTGGTTATTTGACATCAGAATTTCTTGAGATAATTTGTCCGAAATATTGTTGTTGTAATAATTCGAAAGCTTTATGCGCTGTGTGGGCCGATGCCGTTCTCTCTGAAACAACTGCCGTCCACATTTATGCTGTCCAATTGAAATAACTCTGCACCAGTTCAGACAGTTCGCCCTAGTGGTATTGCCGCACATCTCATGCCACAACCGATTTATTGCGTTAAACGTTTGATGGCCGTTTAATTAGCATTGTCTCTTTTCAATAGGGCGCCCTTAAAGAATAATGTTATGTCGATAAATCAGAAATAATTTAGCATTTGAAGGCCAAAATTTGTAATGCCATTGCCGAGATACGATCCCATACAATCGGAAAAGTACATGCAAATTGTTTCGATCGAATGAAATGCTGTGGCAGCCATATTAATGAAACAGTATTCCATTTCTAACTGGCATAACTTAGACAGATTTGACAAAATTCTAAACTGTTTTTGTTTGTTTGCATTTTTAAATTTAAACTTTTAAATTTTCAATCCCTTATTATCTGTGTTCCCATGTTACATGTTGTTATTGTGGTTGCGTATGAGTAATTTTAATAACAAACATGTATGCACACACAACATACTCATACCCACTGTGGGCTGTCTTTAAGGCATAAGTATTACGAAAATTCAAATTAAACTTAAAAATTTAAATTTCCCACACTATATTACGAAGGAGAAAGTCTTTTTCAAAATATGCAATGAACGATGTGTTTTTTTTTTTGGATTTGGGAACTTTTTCCTTACACCAATAATGCTTTTACAATGTCGTTCTATTTTTTCGATACGTTAACAAATTAGTGCACTGGCTCAACTAAAAATTAATCTAAGTTTGCTAGCCGTTTCAGAAATAACAAATTTTTGTAATAAATTTTCACAATTTCATCCATTTTCAGGACTTTATTTGCACATTAGAAGCATAACACACAATTAAAAAACAAAAAACACTCTTACTGCGACACCCTTTTGTGAGACACTTGAATATAAAGTGACATTCAGAACAATACTTTCTATATTAAATAAGTGCTGCATTTAATTTTTATGTAGAAAATATAAAAATAAATGACAAAGGAAAAATGTGTACATAAGCATATAATACGTATGTATGTGTGACATGAATAAACATAATTGAGCACGCAGATGGGGTAATAATAAACAGATATGAAGGACACGAGAATATTTGTGTATACATTGCGATAAGAAGCGTTTTTTGTCGCTGGACATACTGCATAAAAGCATCAAATGCTGTTGGCTATCACTGGTACTGATTGTAACTATGAAGTATGGGGAATACTAGTTCCATACATTCTAATTTGGTTGCTTTCGTCACAGGCCAATTATAAGAAACGTTGCTATTATAGTCGCCTTAGTCTAGTCGGTAGTGTATTGACTGCGTCCCAGCAGACTTCTGGTAAAAATTTGCTAAACAAAAAATTTCTCAAAAAATCCAGCGTTGGATTGGATTTTTTAACAAAAGTGAGAACGATAATAGATTTCGTTTTTTTCTATTCCTCGATTAATAAATATTTTCGTATTTCTTCTCTAAAAATCGACTTTCGAAATCCAAAAAATAAAAGCAAATTTACTTGTTTTCACTAAAATTTTAACATTTAATTGAATACTAGGGGCACATACAATGTGCATGTAGCCAAGCTAGTGAATTACGAATAAAGTTGGCCGCATATTTAATGGAAGCACCTTCGATATAAACTTAGCAAAATCTGTGATTAAAAACTTTTCTTTCCATTTATTGTTTTAGAAAGTTTGTTTAGTTTAAAATTTGTTTTTTAATAACAAAAAATCTTTCTGATTTTAGTTTTTTTTTTTATTTCTTTGTTTGCATCAGATTTCGTCCTTTTTTGTTAAAGAAAAAACTTTTCAAAATCTTAAATCTCATCACACTTATAAAGACTGTTTGAAAGAAAACACACATGACATCTTCAATTGCAATGGAAAAATTTTTAAGGACAAATTCGCACTTATGCACACGCAATTAAACAAACTGCCAAGATATGTTGTTCCTTAGAGTTGTACTCTTAGAGTTTCTTGTTGGTTTTTCTGCTTTTTACTGCTGCTGTTGCCGATTGAACTTTCCATCTTTCCTTTGCTTGTAGAGTAGTTATCTGTGTTGAATAGTCAAAGGCAGTATCAATGAATTAAAAAAACACAATGAAAAAGAGAAAAATAATAAAAAATAAAAGAAATTGAAACTGCAAATATAATTGAACTAAAAACAACACAGAATGCAAAAACTGTAAATCTGGTAGGGTATTCGTATACTTAAAATTCTATTTCTATACTTAAAACCTGAAACAGGGAAGTGCGGTAAGAATTTTATTTAATTTTCAATTATTTGTTAAGCATTCATACATGCATACATATTAACATAATCGGGATTAAAGCCTAGCTACAGCTTAATGTGAACTCTGAACGACAGTTATTTGGAGTGACATTTCAACTTTATTTACTCTTAGAGTTCTTGCGGAAACTCTGTTGAAAGAAAGCTCCCGAAGAAATATTTTGTCAAATTTTGTTTTTGTTGTAGCATGTCCGACATGGGGTTGGATCATGACCCGATTTCTTATAAGCTACCTATTAACAGTTTCAGGCTTTTTTTAAGTTAATATTGCTTGAAAAATAGGGAAACCCTACATTACTGTCTTACTTCTTTTCGACCTATTCAAGCCAACATTTTTTTTATTTTTTTTACTAGAAAAACTAAAAACGAAGAAATAAAATCCACTATATAATCATCTAATGGATTTGCTTAGTAAAACAAAAGCAGAGAAAAAAGAAGAGAGAAAAAAATTAAAAAAATTGCTGCAATGAACTTTCTTCCCATCTTCATTCATTTATTCCAACTTATTTTCCCTTATGGAACTTGAAACTCAGTTTAGAAAAAGTGAAACTTATTTGTTCAATTTAATTAAATTAAGTTTCCAAAGAATAAAAGATAATCCTTAAAAATGTTCTTACAAATTTACATAGTCTGTGGAAAGTATTTAATAAAATTAGAAAAACTTGAGTAAAAATGCTAACGTATGTTGACTGTTTCACATTTAATCTTAACTTAGGCAATGTCAGTTAGTTGCTTTAATACTTTGCCAAATTAGCTGCCATATATACAGTCTGTTTTGCCAAAGTACTATGGATGACACCTTGTCTATGGTCTAATGGCCTCTGAAGTAGTTCACAAATTAGTCAAAATTTATCAAAAAATAATGGTCAGCATTGAAGGCCATGTCTGGAAAATGGCTACGCGAAGAAACAAAATTCTCGAATTTCTGCTTACCAATCCACATAAAATACAAGACTGTCTAAAAACCGTTACATATAATAATTTACATTGAGTTGGATTCCTACATCAGAATACATCTCGGAATATTTACATTTCGGCTGAATTCCGCCGTGAGAAGTCTAATGTTCCATATCACACACAATGACATCAATAGACCCTTTTATGAATTAAATTGAAAGATAGAATGCACTTTATGAAAGTCCTATATCAAGTTACTATTCTATTACTGTTTGGTGTGAAATGGAGGCATCATTGAAAATGAAAATGAGGACAGCACAACAATTCCGGTCACTGGAGGTACCCAACCCATTATGACCCCGACTTTTTTGTACCCGCTCTTCATGGTATTGATGTGAACGATGATTGGTTTCAATAGGATGGTGCCATGCCACAACTGAATTATTGCGTCAAACGTGGCGATGTCAATTAGCTGATAAGAATCTGCGGTTTGACAACGTTGGACTATTTTCTATGGAGCGCTGTTAAAGAAAAGTGTTATCCCGACAAATCAGAGGCAATTGAATATTTGAAGGTCAACATTCAAGATGCCATTGCCGACATACGAAACCATGTTCTCAAAAAGTGCATGAGAATTGGTACGATCGAATAAGATACTATGAGGCCAACTGCCGCAACCATTTTTAAATTTAAACTTTTAAACAGCCCTCCATTTACACACATAATTGGTCAGGACACCTTTCAGTTAAGATTTCGACCTAGCTTCTCCACAGCGCTTATGTTGTGTGTGTTAATTTTTATACATGAGTGGCGAGACTTAACAGTTTAAAGTCGATTTCGAACGACAAATTTTTGAGAAACTATAACAATAATTAGCAAAAATTAAATTGTAATTCCTTTAAGAGTATTAGCTAACTGAGAAAACGTAGACAATTTTACTTAAAAAATTAATAGAAAAAAGAAACTGAGTTTAAAACAAAACGAAAGTTAAAACGAAGCTTATGGCCAAAATAGCAACATTCTACACCCTTAAGTCAAGTTACTTGAAACAAAAGTCAAGACACTTTGGAGAGAGTATCCTTTTTATTAAAATGCTCACAATGGATTTTTAGCAACAATTGCTGTTTGTTTTGCTTTTAAGCTTTCTAAATGCTGCTTATAGCATGGCTAGAAGCAAATAGAACTCGACAAGTATTACTTCAAGCTGCTTCTTCTCAGTTTTTATTTCTTTATTACTACTGGTGTTTGTAATTGTTAGCAATACTGCTGCGACTTTACTTCATTCAATATGTTACACATTTGTATTCTTCTTGCTTCTTATGGTAGGTTTCTTTTTAAAAAGAAACAAATCACAAGACATTGAAAATAAATAGAAGAAAAAATTAACAACAAATATTTGTATATTATATCACAGCCTTTAAAAACTTTATGTTCGAAAGTTGAACAGTTTTTAGGCGAATACAAAAAAAAAAAAAGAAGCACAAAATGTAAAACCAATGGTACTTGGCTTGAATGCTTTTCATGTCACGTTTATGAAAATTTGCACTCATTTTCCGTCGTCAAAGTAAGCAACGTATAAGGCCAAGTGCGTCTGCGCAGAGGACAGAAAATGGAGAATATTTTCTTGCATACTTATTTACTGAATTGGTCATTAAAACCCTTTAGTCAGGATTACAATCTAGCTTCTCACATCATCTATGTTGTGTGGGTTAATTTCGTACATGAGAGTTTAAATTGTATTCTGTTCGCCAAACTGTTGAGAAACTTTTCATGACATTTTATTAACTCTTAGAGGTTTCGCCAGAAGTCAACTGAGAGGAAGTAGCCAAAGGATTTATTTATTTTTTTTTAAGATGTCTAAGCTGTAGTTCAACTATGCGTTCGCTTCTAATAATACCACACCCCCTATCTACTAGACTATGACCACTTTTTATTATTTTTTGTATAAATTTGCGTGCGACATACTCGAGCAGACTGTGAATATTAATAAATGAAAACAAAAATTCCTTTCTTTTGTTTTTAAGTGAAAATAATTTCAAATATTTGTGGCCATAAGTTTGGCAAACAAACCCTTGACTCCTTGACATGGATGGGTTGAATACTCCTTTATTTTTAGTCACATTTTAATTACTACTTCAGTAATAGATTCTACGAAAACAATAAGTTTCCATGAACCTTTTTATTTTTTTAATTTTTTTTTGTTTTCATTTCTTTTGCATGTATTTTCTCTCATTGTTTTACAAAAAACATTCCCAAATTCAAATGCAGAACCCGGACTATTTTAAATATTCTGCTTTACGAAGGCTGGGCGAGAATTGTAAGAAATTAATTTAAATCTCAGTAGATTTTTTATGAAGTTTTTATTGAATTTTCAGTTTTTGTTTTTAAACGAAACTAAATCCCAAGTTGAAACTTGTTAAACTACCCTCCTTCTATGTGAAAATCTGAATGAAATCCGGTGCTTTGAGTCACAAAACAAAACTGATGCTATAAACCAGATACAGAAATAGCAAAAAGGAAAAGATTGCAATTCATGGCAGTCATTGGTGACCATTCTATGGAGCCTGTGCTTGTTTCATGCTACGCTGTACATTTTTCAAAATACAACAAAAAAAAAAAAAAAAAAAAAAATTTAAATCCATACACTGTTTAGCTATATTGTTACTGCTGCTGTTGCCTTGTCTGGCAATACATACATATAAAAATGTCAACTGGTGGCTAAAATTATTTGGTAACATAAAGAAGAACGTAGAAACATTGTGTTGGTAGTGTTGGCTAACTGAAGTGGCATTAGTAGTAAAAATATATTTTTTATTTGTTTGTTTTGTTTTATTTTTTCTCTTTCCATTTTTTTTTCTTTTTAGTAAGTATAGCACTTCAGATGCACCAGCTAACGAACTAACCATAGAGCTGAACATTCAGCCAACCATGTATCCAACAGCAGTTTTATCAAAATTTATGTTTTTAATACACCTACTCTCAGTGGTCGTGTGGATATACTTCAAAATGGAAACAAATAATAAAAATCACTGGCAAAAGCCAAGAAACTAAAAACAACTCAAAATTGGCCATTGTGACAAGCCAAGGGAAATGAAAATACTTTACACAAATTATAACCATAATGTTTTGTGTGTTAAATTATTGTTTTATTTTTTTTTCCTGTTTTACTATTCTTTCTCTTTCTGTTAATTTGTGGTTTTAGCCAAATTGCATGCAACAACAAAACTAGTTGGATTTTTTTCATATTTTTAAGTGTTTCTTTCCTTATTTATTTTAATCACAAAGTAATTAGTAAATATCACTGAAGAACAGTTTCCGTTCATAGAAATGTTTAAGAATTATAAAGAATACATATATAAACCCTTCTAAAACTTCGAAATCTTTACCTACTTGTTTATACCTTTGACTCTGTCACAAAATTCAGTATTTTTGATCGTTAATAAGCAAAATCGCCGTTGTTTGCGGTCAGAAAACACACCGTGGTTTTACAGAAGCCAAGGCACCATTACGAGTAATTTTTTGTGTGCGACTTTGGCTTATGGTCCAACGTTTCTTTGAATGTGATGACGGCGCAACCATTACGGTCAATTGATTATACCTATGACAGCATGATAACAGTTTTTTTAACCCTGTTGTTTAATGCTATTGATGTGAACGATGTTTGGTTTTTAACAGCATGTTCCAACTTGCTACATATCTCATGCTCATCTCATGCTTGCCATAAATCTCATGCTCAATTGATTTTATTGCCTCGAACGTTCCATAACCGTTTAACTAGTTGAAATCGCAGCTTCTGGGCTGCCTATTTGACACCGTTGAACTATTTTCCTGTCTGCGCGCTGTTAACGAAAAGTGTTATGCCGCACCCTATTTCAGTTCGATGGAACACAGTGAGGCAGAACTTAGCAAGATTAAAATTTTTAGCTAAATGAGAACTATCAAAGTAGAGCTTAATTTTTTTAAAATAAAAGTCTGCACTAAAGATTTCTAAAAAAAATCTGTTGTGCTGAGTTCAACCAACTGTTTGACCTGAGTAGATTCCAATTGTACTCATAATTTCTGGATCACTATACGGTTCATACTTATAATCTATACTCCTACACTCATATCGAAGTTCGAAGCACCATCATCATACTCATCTAAGCATGATGTTGTAGATTTTGACTCTCCTTTACTCACTATAATACTTTACTCACTATATACTAAAGTACTCACTAGAAGGTTATATGTTTTGCTCTATTTTCTGTTCTGTGCTGTTTGCTTTTGTGTCTTTCTTCGAATCACTCGAATCATTTATGAGTATTATACAATATTTTTTCTAAAATTTATGAATCTGAATGAGTAGACGTATGAAACAAACATATTTCGAAGGTTATGAGTTTGTTGACAATACTTATACTCATTGCAACCTGTACTTAAAAAAACATTGTTGTAGTGAGTACGAATGAACCAGAGTAGTTAAATTTCAATATTGTTGACTCACTCATACTCAAATTTCATAAGCACCTTCTGAGTAGCGAAAAAGTGATTCATTACTGATCTCTGATCCTGACCGAAGGGTTGTAATGATTCTTTTATGTATAGAACTGTTACTGTAGAATTATTAGAGTTTCTGTTTAATTTAAATCAAGTTTTTTTTTATTTTTCAATCATTAAGCTAAATGTAAATAGAATTCCAGCCTGTAGATTTTTACCACATTTATTTTGTTTTTTTTTATTACATACGCTTACATATCTACAAAAAAAAAAAAAAAAAAAAAAAAAAAAAAAAATGGTTAAAACAAACGATTGACAAATGATGAACGAAATAATTTCATTTCATTTGATAAAAATTTATGTCAACATTAATAAAAACAAAATTCTTGAAATAATAATGAAAAGAAGAAAAAAAATGTGAAATATGTTGACCTTTTCCATGCAATAACATTCATGCATTATATTTGTAAATATTTTAATTTTTTTAATATTTTTGTTTAGCAAGTGATCCATTTGCAACTGCAAAAAAAAAGGAACCAGAAAACTTTTTTTTCTCAGCATCCAACAATATTAATGATCAACATTTAATAAATATAAAAAGCAATTTCATGAAATCCTTTCTTTCTTTTTTTTGTTGTTGTTATTTTTCATTGTTTCTCTTTTTTTTGTTTAATATACAAACAAATAAAGAATTATTAATGCCAGTTTAAATGGAGCATTTTTGCTCTTTAGCAACAACATTAAAACGTTTTTATTTTCTTATTCAGTAGGAATGTATTTGTATTCGAGAAACAGTCCTGCGGCAGATATTTAATCTTGTATGTAAATTTGTATACCAAATTTCAACGAAACACAGTTGAATATATTTGCTTGGGTTGTAAATTATGCAATCAGTTTAAATAAGGAAATATTAAAAGAAAAGAGAAAATCAAAAACATTTTTCCAAGACATTTTAGCCAACACTTATTAAAAATATCAACAGTTACCCAAATATTATTGTTTTCAACCAAGCGGTGGTAAAATTTATTTCCCCCATTTTTAATACAAACAAAAATTAATAAAAAAATAAAACATCAGCGAACCCCATTATCTAAAATTTTATGATGCGAAAACGAACCACTAAAAACTGATAGAATGAAACTCTATAGGGGAACGTAAAGTGAAATAAATATGATTTTCTTTATGGGCAAAAGTGTGCATGTGTTCGTTAAATGGACTTTCCCACTTCAGTTTAATGAATGGGCACATGAACAGAATTAAATTATCGAATTTGGTACGATACTAATCCACATTGAAATCCTACAGCCAGCATACATAGTTAGAATGATTACCAACCCGGACCACAAGTAGTTTCAACAGACAATTCTACGTTCTACACAATTAATTGTCTCCATATGGAATATCGAATACCTTTCTCTGCAACTAGCCTATAGTAGGTCGACGGTGAGGCTAGTTTGAACTCTTTATCGAGAGCTGACACTAAGGCTCTCCATAAATTTACTGAATAGATTGGAGCTGATTAAGAAGTGCTAGGACATCCAGGTTATGTGCTTGTGGTCCATTTTTGTTACAGCATCTTGCCCTTTCATACCTCTGCCCATTTCAAATTTCTCTATCTCCCTTTACTATCGTACTTGACCTATGTTTATTGTACTTGTCTCAATGATGAGTACAACCTCCTGCATGGTTAAGGTTGAGAATCAAAGGAAATGATCGACGGTTAGGACTCTTTATCGGAGGCCGACATTAATGCTCTCTATAGATTTATAAATAGATTGAGCTGGTTAAGAAGTTCTAGGATATCAAGGTTGTGTGTTTGTGGTTCATCTTTTTTTCTCGTCTCTTATATCAGTCCTTTCCTACCTCTCTCTATTTCCAATTTCCCTATCTGCTTCGCTATCGTACTTGACCTCTGGCTATTATGCTTTGGGACGACAAGTATATTTCTTCAAAGCTAACATAGAATATTTTACGCTAGCGTTTTAAGAGGTATGAATTTTTCAAGTAGCAAATGAAGTGAGATGTGATTTGATTCCGATAGGCTTTCTCTTGTTTGTTTGTTGAATTGCATCAAGAAACCACAACGTTACCCAAAGTCTATAGAAGCCATGTCATCGGTTCAAATTCCTAATTAAAGTAAAAGAGCTCAGTAGATTGCTGGCCAAACTCTGAAATAAAATAAAAAAAATTTCCATGAAATCTCAAAAAATCTGCCGTAGATCCTCATACTCATGTATACAAATTATACCACAAACGTAAATGATGTGAGAAGTTAGGTCGTAATCCTGAGTGAAGGGTTGTAACAACCAATTCATGAATGTAAAGAATTTTCCTACTTTTTTCAGCAGAGTAGAGTGATGGTTTTCTGATTGTCTGATTGGTTGTTGTGGTTAAGGGCAGGAGACCAAGCAATTCTCGAGAAAAAAGTGACGAAGTTATACACTGGTGGTTTACTAAAAAAGAATGTTTTAGAAATTAAAATTTGATCTAATACTGCCCGGCCCCCTTACTTTTCTCCTATAACTATCTTTTGTGTTATTTCAACATAATATACTGCAGGAGTAGGAGTGTTGGTCTTATACAAAATAATAAAAATTCATTACACAACAATCAATACAAAAATATTTTTTTGTTAATTAACCAAATACAACACCATAATAGGTATGCTCTTAAAAGATTTATAAATAATTTCCTAGTAACTAACCATTCCGAATGTGTTCATTTACAAATATTGAGTGCAAGTACTCCATGCAAATTGATCAATATTTTAATGAATTCTCAATATTTGTTGGTATTAAACTGGTATGCGAGCATTGTATTGCATGCCACAAATCGAAACTATCCATGTATTAAGGAATAACAACAAAATAACAGAAAATATAATTTCAAAACATAATTTCAATTGAAAATCACAAAAAATATGGGAAATGCTAACGAGCATAATAATTTCTAGCTCAATTGTTGAAAATACCAACAAACCATCAACAAGCAACAGTTAGTTGTTCATTCTTCATTCATTCATGTTTGAAATGCGGCTGCTGATGTTTGAAGTGACCACATCCAACAATCCATCAATCCATGTTTGTATTCAACAATTATTCAGGATTAAATAAATGCAATTATTGCCAGTTAGTTTGTAGTGGTATTGGTATTGGTATTGGTTGGTTAATTTAATGCACATTATCAGATGATTGGAATTTATTGTAAAAGCACTCGAAATTAATAGAAATAAGAGCCTTTAAGCGAGGTTTTTTTTCCAAATTCATTTTTCAGCCGAAAAAATAAAATATAAAAATATAAGATGATATTGTGTGTATCGAATTCCATTGAAATTTTGATTGAATCATTAATAAGAAAGAAAGGAAAGAATTATTCGTTAGGTTTGGCAAGTAGCTAAAGACGAATATGCGTGGTGCCTAGGCAGCAATATATCGAACATATTGTACTCATTTGCAAGCAGTATTAGGCGGAAACCATCGGAAATAATCCATTACCTTCAATCTTACAACATACTGGATAAACTATGGGATATTTGTTAAAAACTTGCTGTAGTCTAGTGGGTAGTGTATTAGTTTCCTCTGACCTAAGGCCACGGTTCAACCCTCAGGTCAGACAACTCAACCAAAACGAAATATGAACGAATATTTTTTCGGCGGCTTCCTTTCAGCATATTTTTTTTTTTTGGTCTCGCCATCATGTATACAGAATTAATACACACAACATTAGTGGTATGAGAAGCTGGTCGTAATCCTGATCACTTCTTAATGCTCGAATAGTAACCAGGGAGGTTTAAGTTTTATTTTTAAGTTCTCCTGTCCGTAGCTGCCTAAGTGAAAGTAAAACAATCAAATTAATTTTCAAATTTATACGATTTGCTTTAAGTTTTCCTTTCGTTTCTTTTCTATCTCTAGTTACACCTAAGGTACTATAAAACGTTTAACATCATTATCAATTTCACTGAATGCCTCTACAGTTTCTTGTTATTTCTTTCCACTTGTAATATTATTATTTATCATTAGTATATATAGATTGTCGTTGTTGTTGCTATTTATAGTTTATTTAATAGCATTTTAACTTTCAAAGTTCACCATTTGCCATCACATAGTTTTCTTTTAACCAGTTGATGATGTTTTCTCCTCCTTTTGTTATATCAACTATGAATGGTTTGTTAAAATCCTTAATTAACTTGAGTGATGAGAGTTCTTGTGATATGATTTGATGTAATGTGATGTGATTGACTAGGAGAACAACTAAGACTTGTAATTCAGTTGCAGAAAATCTTAAAAATAAATTGTAAATTAATAGGCAGAAATCCTATTAAGTGTGCTCTTCATCTATCCCAAACATCTTAGCGAAAATCAAATCGAACGAATGTTTCTGATTAACGTGCAGGAGAAGTGAGTTTTGTTAATGGAATATTTGTGTAGCAATTAATTAACTGACTTTCTCTAAAATAATTGAAATATTTCATTTCAATTTTAATCAACTAAGAGCAATTGATAGCTTTACTTACTAATAGAATTACTAAGTTAAAAGTCTTTCATTAATTACGAATTATTAGACAGAAATGACATTTAGAAACACAAAAAAGAAGAGAAAAAAGTTTAAGAAAATTTTATTGTAATTTCTCTACGTTTCTAAATATACTTAATTTAATAAATTAATTCATTTAATATTAAAATTTGCATTTATTTTTTGCTTTCTATTTGGGACTTTTGAGTAAAAGTTGTACTTTTTCTTTCCCTTTTTTTCGTATTATTTTTACCTTTAAGGTATGCAAATAATAGACACTTATTTTAATTACTTTTATTTTAATTTCTTAATGTTTTGCTGTTTTTTAGTAATTTGTTTTTATTTTTTTTTAGTTTTAATTTTACTTTTCAGCGCGCGCACTAGCACAAACAAAATAGAATTTCCAGGCAGCAAGGTCATCTATTACCATAAAAGCTGTAAAATGAACATTCCTCTGGCCCATATAATAGTCTGCTAAGCATTGCTATTATTGTGTAGCCTATATCACTTTAGTACTTCCTAGATACTAAAGATTTGCTGTAGTTAAACAATGGCTAATTGGCTGTACTTCTTCCTTAGCATGAAGACAGTCCTTAGGGATTTGTTGAACTAAAATTTTGGCTCCGACTATTCGCCAAAATTATAGCTAGTATATGTTGGCTTATAAGCGTGAGGCACCAGTTCCAGACCCAATGCCAGAGCGTCTCAAGAAAACAAATTAATAAAAAAAAATTATTTTTTGTCTTAACACAATGGAATAATTTTTATTAAGCTTTGAATTATTTATTGGCTTATAATTGAATGAAATCGTATTAAATTTGAGAAAATAGAAATTCAATGCTTTTGGATGAGTATTCACAATTATTTCAATTTTTTTTTTTTTAATTTAAAATGCATTTTAAGTATTAATAACAATTCACACAAATCTTTCTTTTTTCTCGGGCAGCGCGCGCACCAACTGTAATATGATTAAATTAATTAAATTGATTTAATATCATGAATAATATTATAACAGCAACATAAAAATAAAAATGAAATATTTACGGAATGGAAATGGTGTAACATCGTTTAACATTAAATGTTAACAAAAGCTACAAAAACAAAACACCGGAGCTTGTTTACTTCATTAACAAATAAACAACAACATCAGTATAACAAGCAAAAGGAATAAAGAAGTAAACAAAAACAACAAAACTCTGAAGGGACGAACGTAAACAAGATACAAAAACAACAAAGTAGAAAGCAACATGTTTACATTCATAGAAATCTAGTGAAGGCGAAGGTTCTAGTCTTTGCCAGAACATTCTTCAGACTATTTACGTCGCTATATAAAAGTCAAGGCAAAGCATGTAAAGTCGCTTACGTTGTGTGTGCGTTAATTTTATCCATTAGTGGTCGTGACCTACAGTTTAAAGTCGACTCTGAATGAAAGACAGATTTTTGAGACTTTTCATGAATTTATTTTAACTTGTTTTGTCACATGCAAAACAATTATTAAAAATTATAATTTCCACTCAAATTCATCAATGAATTTATGCAAACAATTGCTTGAAGTTAAAGTAGATTTTCATCATCTTTGGCACAACATTTCGCCATTTGTTTCAGTTTCACTTTGTAATTTAAAGCCATTCCTGTGTCACATTTTTGTTTCCTTTTTTTTTTCTTTTTTTTTTGTGGAAGTTACGATTGCAACTGGTTCCCAGTTAAATTGTTTTCTTCTTCTGGTTTCCATTAAATGTCCATTGTTCTTAAATTATATTCTCGTTATCTCTACTTTCAAGCATAATTATTTTTGTTGTTCTGGTTTTCTTTCATTCTCTTTGGTAAATGTTTGGTATTTGGTTGTGTATGTTTATTTCTCTTTTTGTGTAAATGTTGTGTGTAGCACTCTGGTTACAACTCCACCGAGACTTTGTATTTCATTTATTAAGGGAGTGTTTGCTTAAATTACAAATCATTTTTTATTTCTCTTCTTTTACTTTAGATAAGTTGTTTTGAGTTGAAAATGATTTTATTTTAATTTCTAATGACATTCGAAACATTTGAATTGGATTTGCTTAAACTGCCATCGAGATTATGCAATTGGAGACTCGTGTTAGAAACACTCTGAGAGTAAATAAAATTTCCATGCAAGGTTTCTCAATCTGTCTAAACTGTAGGTCCCACCACTCATGTATAAAATTAACATAGCACAACATCCAGTGGTGTGAGAAGCTAGGTCATAATCTTGACTAAAGGGTTGTAATTACCAATTATACGTACGGTTAGACTTTTTCTTATTAAATTTTCGTCGCAGGTATATACATATTAACTACCAACCACAGCATTCCTCGGCGGAACAATGTAAACCATGCACATACATAACTGTTTCTCACGCCACTAATGTTGTGTGCTTTAATTTCATACATGAGTGACGGTACTTACTGTTTAAAGTCGATTCCAAACGACAGATTTTCTTAAGAAACTTTTCATGGCAATTTCATTTACTCTCAGGGTTTTTACAAGTAATCTGCTGAGAGGAAGTTGCCTGTCCTGTGGTTTGAAGCGATGCCTAGCATCGAATAAGCCAAAACACTATATACTAGACAACAGCGACTTCTATGTAAAGCATACCATTGCTTAAATTCAAGATATCAGAGTTAGATTCGTTTCTCTGTAAAAGACATTTGCGAGTTGTATCACCACTTCTGTAAGGTCGTCAATACGTTCTTCAAATGAGTAAAATATTTCGAGTTAAACTCACATACAGACGTTTATTAAAATTTAAGGATTAGGGAAGTTGCTTAAAAGGGACTTTTATACTTCACAGTACGTGCAATACATACTATAGATGATCGTAATTTGTTGTATATTTTTACGAATCTGTATTATTTTGTTGTCGCTTTTTTCCTTTTATTGTCACTAAAAACGATATGAAAAAGGCCGATGTATTTTAATTATATGAGAGAATCTGAGTTTCTTTGCCTTCACACTTTCACAGAAATGTTTTATAACAGCGACAACAATAGCAGCAACAATTACAAAGAGACTCATAGTGCTATTGAAACAATTGTTTGTGCCATACTACCAATACTCTCATTGATGTTGTTGATGCTGCTGATGGTGATGGTAACGCTTCGACTGTTGCAATGTTTGTTTGCACTGTTGTTGATAATTTTTCAAAAAAGTATGTTTTTTTTCCCA
>QOCX01002808.1:0-20167 GCA_005959815.1 Sarcophaga bullata
TATTTTACGATGGACCGAAGTACCGTTTCAAAAAATAATAGGTACACCTAAAAAAAACCCCCACAATTTTCTTTAATATTCTGACAACCACTACATAAATGAAACAAAATATTAAAATTAAATTTAAAAAACAGCAAACCTATCCTCTTTTCTTCACAGGAAGAAATAAAATCTAGAAAATAATGCATGGAGGAAACAATAGGGACAGTTTATACGACTATGCCGTCTTTATATTCACTTCCCATACGTCCTTCGTAGACGTATAAAGTACATAGCATTTGGCGAAAAACTTGCACCAAATTATAAGTGATTTGGGAATCACTGCCTAAACCATCATTATCAATATGAAGCGCATCAAATGAATTGTTTCAAAGACGACAGACAATTAAAACAACTCTCGACATACAAAACATTTCATGCTACGTTGTCGTCCATTTGCTACTGTAATTTTGAAACGTTGGATAAGACATGAAAAGAAATTGCTGTGTGAAACAAAAGCCCAGATAACTAAATTACCGATCTGCCTGCCATCACCTTTGGCATCAGCATCACCCATCATCATCATTAATTGTGTGTTAATAAGACAGCCTCTAGCCTGTAGCCTCGCGCAGCAAGAGTTCGTCGTAATTATTACACAATAAAGGTTTAAAAAAAAAAAACAAATAGCAACAACAACAAATAAAATGAAAGCGAAACAATTAAAAATGTAGTGAAGTGTTTGCAATTAATAACATCAAAAATCAGGTGAAGAAAAAAGAAGCAGAAAAAATCAATTGAAGGCAAAATAACTTGATATGAACATCAACAGCCTCAATTCAAAGAAGCAGGCATAATGTAACCAACACAATTCGTATAGAAAATTTAAATTTTATTTTAGCTTTAAAGGCTAATTGATTATTTGGAAATTAAAAATAATAGGTGTTTATTAAAGTTTTTTTTTATTGAATGTTTTGGTTGAAATGTTTCATTATTTATGATGATTTAATGTGTAAATTTTACAAACAAAACTTTAAACACATAACACCATCATCAACAACTTAACAAAGATAATGATGATGATGATGATGATGATGATCATCATCATCATTATCATGATCACAATGAGCAAGAAAAATGAACCTATGTACATGAGAAAACATACAGTCATAGGCAATCGTTCAAACGCACTTTGATGCCATTCTAAGCAATGCATTTCAAGCTTCAATGGAAGAAAAATTCCAAAGAGAAAATTGTTTTGACGCCAGTAAAAATTGTCTACTTAATCGCTATAGTCCAGTAGGTAGCGTGAGCACATGATTCAAACCCCAGCTCAGACATCTCGTACAAAATGCAATATGAAAAATATTGCTTTCGGCGTCTTCTTCTGAGCAGTCTTCTGGCAAAAGCTCTGCGAGTAAATAAAATTGTCATGAAATGTTTCTAAGCAATATTTAGTACCGCCACTCATGCATAAAATAAATACACACAGCATATGTGGTGGTGTGATTCTGGCTGAAAGTAAGAAATTAGAAACTAATCGGCTTTCTTTTCGTGATTACCGCATGAAACTTTCATACGAAACAAAGTTTTGTTTACAAATAATTAATAATTAATAATTAATAATTAATAATTAATTACAAAAATTTATTTGATTAAACATTTGGGACACCGGGTCAAAAGGTTAAAGCCCACGCCGAAGGGTTAAAGAATATGATTTGCCACAGAAAATACCAACGAGGTGGATGTGTCATGATTGACCAGTCCGACTTATAGCGTGCGTGAACTCTGCATGTAAACCAACGCGTATTGCTGTACATAAAACATCAACAAAAAAACAAGTACAATACAGTTCGCAACATTTGCAAGAAAATATAGAAAACAAAACAACAACAAAATTCAATAATAAACAAAAATATTACAAAAAAAAAAACTAAGTAAATATTTTAATGTAGAGGCCACAAGTACTGTTACATAATTATAAAAAAAATCAAAAATAATGAAACTGTCTTCAGACAACAAAAAAAAAAACAAACAAAATAGCCATGAGCAACAATAATAAAGAGGATGTAATACTCACCACACTCTCCTCAACTCTTTTTATTAACTGGCTTGCTGGCTCTCTTTTGGCGCACTTTACTTTGCTTTTTTCTTTTTTTTTTCATACATATATATATGCGATGAATTACAAAAAATTAAAAAAAAATAACACACACGGGTTATATAACAATCAAACTACTAAAACTTTACCGTATTTTGTTAGAAATATGTGTTGAAACAAATATTATTTAATTTATTTATCAATAAACAATTATAATAACACTAAACACATTAGATTTAATTAATTAATATGCACTAGAGGTTCTTACACTACACTTTTTACGGGCAACACGAATTTCAACTGGCGTAATAGAGAAAGAAAAAGAAGAGAAGTAAGAAAAAGCAATGTCGGCATTCTCAAATGTAACGACGAACGATATTACAAAAACAAAACACATGTGTTCATTCGTATTATGACAATAAGCATTAAGCTATTCATAAAAAAAGGAGACAGAATTACACAAACAAACTCCCGTTCAACATATGTATTAAGAAGCAGGCAGGCAGACAAACAACAACAAAAATAGGAAGAAATTATAACATGTTTGTAGTAAACACACACAAACAACAGCAACAACAAAAGCAATGCTTACTATGTTATTATTTGAAGTAAAGAAAAGTGAGAGTAATGATCAGTTGAATATACAAAAAAAAAAAAGGAAAACAATCCAACCGTAAATAAAATGACAAATCTTTACAAATTTAACCCTTTAAGGGTTAAATTAAAAGCATTCAAGGAAATTATTTTAACTAAGTTTCCTGAAAATAATTAATAAAAACGGATTTATTCAAAAAAAAAATTAAATAAAAACACTGTAATTACTTTTTTAATATGTTTTTTTTTTATTTTAAAACTAAAGAAAAACAACAAAAAATAAACATCAACAAAAATTAAATCGAGAAAAAATTCTTTTCCTTCTAAATAATTACTATTTTAACAGTTTCAACAATGTTTTTTAATTTCGAACCTTAGGTTCAAAAAAAGTTTTTTTTTTTTTTGTTCATAAATAATAACAATGAAATGTAGTTTAGAGTATGAGTTAGTTTTGCGAATTATGCTAAAAGACACTTTCTAATTCTTGCCAATTTGATCGACTTGAGCTTGTAAATTGTTAATCACTTCGGAGGGTACTTGATCTCCTAAAATTTCAAACAAATTAATGCGTTGATTGCCGGGTATTTGTTCATAGGCCCCAATTCAATACCCTCCTGGACGTTTGGATTTGAGCATCTTAGGTATCAAGAAAGTCTGTTGGGCTTGACGTATGGCTTCGTTGGTATAGGCAGCACCCTCTCTTTGCTGTGGCATAGCTGAGACAAAGGCTACAATTAAGGCCAAGACCATAAAACACACAGCAACAGATTTCATAATGAATTTGTTTTTTCACACTAAATTGCAAGAAGAAGAAGCAGAAAAAAAAATAAAAAATTCAAACGCGTTTTCTCTTAAATTTCTACCGTTTTAATCCTTTGTAATCCAAACAGTTTTATAGAAAAAAAAATTCAACTTTTTTAACGCACGATCTTACCTATTGCACAGTCGAAACGTTAATAACAACAGTTGCTGTTGCTTTACCCCAGTTTATAGACTTTTTGGCTCAAAACAAATGCTTGAAATAAACTCTACACCACTCAAGCAACCAATCAACAACTAACTCTTTTTGAAAAACCTTAAAAACAATGAAAAAAAAATTAAATTCATCGTGATTTCAGTTTTTAAGAGAAGTGGCTGGCGGGTTCATCCGTTAATTTTTTTTTTTTTTTCCTTTTTTTTTTTGTTTTTGCAGTAAACAATTTATATTTTTTATTATATTTTATTGTTGTTGTTGCTATTGTTGTCTTTAATAGTTAATTTTTTTTAATACAAAACAAGACTCATCTTCAATGCAAAACACGTTTTAAGTGAGTGTGCGACGTTTGATAGTCTTTATTAACCATAAGGAAAGTGATTCGGCATTCAAAGGCATTAAAATCTTCTTCAGTTACACGATTTATTAGTGCAGCTTAACTGTTTTGTTATGGTACATTTGAATTTGGAAAGTAACGATTCTAAATTCAATTTAACAACATTCCCTACATAAGGAAATGAATACAAATAGTCAATGAATAATTTCAATACGATGGAATTTATAGACCCCAAGCCATGTACACGTACAGCAAAATGAAATCAAAAGTAATAATCTAGAAATTAAAGGCTCTATCTATTCGAGATGTCTGCCAGAGATCTCATATTGGAACGGGTCTTCCAACACAGACCATCGTGCTGAAACTACATTTGTGAGAGAGCCATTTCTGGATGAAGAAATAAATTTGTTAAATTTGAAACGATACTAATTCATATGAGATCTAAGAGCGTCCAAAGCATCCCAACTTTTCTTCATCCAGACTATCACTGTTAACGTCGAGCACTATTGGTCTATTATTCCCAACATCTTTTGGCCTGAATTGAGTGATCTGGACATCAACGACACGTGGCTTCAACAGGACGACGACACATACTAAGCAGCTTATTCTGCACGTGGGCATATAACGTGGAGATGCTGTAAACTAGCCACCCAGGTTGTTGAATTTGGCTCTGTTAGGCTTTTTCTTTTTTTCACTGCGATCCTCAAAGTCAACATAATCCATGCTATCGCGAACATAGCAACGTACCAGCGGATTGATATAACGTTCATATTATAGCATGTGGCACGATAATATTCCGGATAACTGCAGAGCGCATGAACTGCTCAGAGGCGGGATAAACATCGAACTCCTCGATAAGTTTTTTACTTTGGAAATCTCTTTAGAAGTATGCGGACTCTAATTGGGAACGCGGTTATGGATTGCATCAATGCCAGATGGGCGGCTTCGGATACAACGGAAAAAATCTGGCCAAGGCGTACAGAAAATCTGCTTAAACTCCAAAGAAGTAAGCTCGGTATAGTTATTGAAGCCATTGCAGGACATTGGATTATTCTTATAATTATAATTCATTGTACAAGCCACAGGCCAATCGATCAAGAACGAATAAGCTTTACATGGTAGGCTCAAATAAACACAAAGGTCACCTAGTTGTATTATACCTTTAGAAAAGCCGACGATCATACATGTGTACTATATTTAGTGGAATCCAAAGCTTCACAGAAAACGCATTCTCTAACATTCTGGAAGTTGCTACATTATACCAGTCACTTGCTTATCTAGAAAGAAGTGGAGTAATGAAACTGAAACAAAGCAGCGAAATAATTAAGATAATGGATTACACTAGGTTCTTGAATAAAACAAAAAGTAATACAGAAAATATTTAAGTTAAGCTTAACCTTACTTAACATAACCTAATTCTCATAGCAATTGACATTAATAACAAAGGAAAACTGTTTCAACTACTCATTCATACTTAACCATTGTATGTAGAGCCTCTTAAGATACAAAAGACTACAAAGTCACATCAAATTCATCACTTCAGCATCAGCATTCAGGTATTTTAACCTTCTTTTGCTAAAATGAACTCCACTAAACACAACCACAAACTCAGCAGCTCTTCACCCACTCACTTACTTGCTTTAATGGGAAGTTTAACTGGTTGGTTGGCCAGTTTGCTGGCTCTCTGAGGGGCTACTTAACCTTCCAATTCACAATTTCTAAGTGGACGATGTGTCGTTGTATGTGCAATTGAATTGAATTGAAATGAATTCAATTGAATGACAACGATGGTTGAATGAATGGCGACAGACAGGTAAACAGACAGACAGACAGACAAACGTAAGTATGTAAGTAAGTAAGTAATAATTACAAAGTACATATTATTCAATAATTTATCGTATAATAAGGCCTTCCAGTTTATTAAGCCCATTATACTCGTATTCACTCGCTGTGCATTGTATGTACTTGTCCGTTTACGTAACATTATGTGTATATATTCGTTTGTTGCGTTTGTGTTTGTGTGGAAAGAGTGGAGGCTCTTCTCTACAATTCGTTTAAAGGAGGTTAACCGGACCAATCATTCAAAACTGAACCAACAGCATTAGTTCATTTTCTTGTAAGACTACTTCGGTTTTATTTTTTGTTTTTTGGTGTAGACTAGTGGCGGTTAAATTATGAGGAATTCATTTCATGAGGTGATGGTGGTGATGAGATTCATTGAACGCAAGTTGTTTGAGATTTTAAAGTGTAGGAAACGTATGAGAATGAGTTTTATGCAACAAAAAAAATATTTTTATTTTACTTTACATGACTTTACATTTGGTTTCAGCGTAATTCAAATAGATTGGCAATTGTTTCTATATTCCAATGGTAAGGACCGTCAGCCAGAATAAAAAGAACTTGCTTATGATATGGCAGCTCCTAAAATGGATTCATCCGAATGTAAGTATACAGGTTCGAAACCCATGTTCGAAGCCGCCCATTTAGCGTTGACGGAATCCATAACTACATTGTTAATTATATGCTCGTATGTCCTCAAAGGGATTCTTAAAGCAAACAATTGATTCGAGAGTTCGATGGCTGTGCCAGTTTATCCTAAAAGCAAACAATTCCGTTAAGTTTTATCGCATACATTCATGGTAATTCTATACACTGACACATTAATTGACAAACGGTCTCTTCCTCAGAGTCCAAACTCTGTCTTAAGACGGAAGTTAGCTGTTTCGTCCTCCCTGGATTAAGATTCAGACAACTTAACTCAAGAATCGTTTCCAGCCTAACAGGCGTCAGAGGAACCTTATGCCCAAATTATGTAAAGAGTTTTCTAACGTTGTTCTATATGACAAGCTTGGTATGTCAGTGTATTCTCAAACCACATTTTTCATGAGCATATCACTTTGAAGTGGACCACAAATCCTTCGACGAGGGATCTGACTGCGAAAGTTTATTGGTCCCTATTTTGATTGTCTAGACACCTGTTCATGTAGCAGTACGTCTTGTAATATAGAAAACAAAATTTGCAGCATACATTAGACTATTCAGATGTAGACCGGTCTTTTGACTGTATGGACACTTGCTTTAAATAGTTTGAATCTATGTGTATAGCACATGGCTATGTATTAAGTACTAGGATCCATACTAACACCGAACAACATATATAGAGATTATATAAAGATTAAGGAGAGTACAATAAATCGGATAGTCGTAGAACTCTTATACTTAAAAGCGGTAGAAACAATTTTCGCTCTTTAACACCATTCGATCTTATTAAGAAGGTCGTTTTGACAGGCATTCATAAACAATATTTCAAAAGCTAACAATATCTTGGAATTTTTAAAGAGAATAATATATTTCGCCGTTAAGTATACTCAATTAAGGGTTAATCACTTAAAATCCCCTGTTTCATAAGTGTTCTCGTCTCGATCTGGCATCACTAAAAAGATTTATTGACAATTCGTCAGCATGTGTGTGGGAATTGTCAAAACGTGTTTGAGTAGAACTACAAAAAAACAACACAGAGTAATTCATTAAAGAAAAGCGGCGTGTTTTTATACTTTTTTTAATAAAAATTTTATAATTTAATAAATATCTTTTTATAAAATAAAACAATTATTATGCTTTACAGCATAAACGGTGATAAAGAGTGTAGAAAGTGTAAATAAAAACAGTTCTAGAATAAGAAAGAAATTATGGAAACAGAAAACGAGAAGGGTCAAGCACAAGTGCATTTCAAAACAAAACAGGAACAGTAAGTTGGGAACTTAATACACCAAAAAGAAATAAATTTTGTAAATAAAATATTTGAAATATCTTCTTAGGTATGGTGTACCCGATGTACCATATTCCATAGATGCCACTGTAACAACCACTGAATTGAATACCTCATCAATACGCTGCTACAGCAGACAACTGTTGAGAATCACACTAGAAATGTTGAATTCGATTTTATTGTGTTCGATGAGTATTTAAGAGGTCGCCTTGTGATCATTTAAGGGAAAAGGCAATCTCCTTTGAAGATGCCATTGAGATTGAATACGTTGAGAGATTCCCAGCTCCGGAGCGGAGCCACAGGATTGTCTTTTGCATGACGATTGGGTATCGGCTGTAAAGACTAGTGGCAAGTGGGTATTAACAGGCTGTTACGATAACACCGTAAACATATGGACCCACAAAGGGAAACATATTCTAACAATACCTGGCCATAGTATGCCGGTTAAGGCTGTTGCCTGGGTATCACTGGATGAGGAACGTGGTAAATTCGTTACTTGCTCACAGGATCAAACTGCCATGTTGTGGGATTGGTTGATACAATCAAACTCAGTGGAATGTGTTTCGGTCTGTAAAGGTCATGAACGTGGTATTGATTGTGTCGATGTTAGTCCGAATAAACAGAGATTTGCTACTGGTGCCTGGGATACAATGCTCAAAATTTGGTCTGCTGATATCAATGAAGTCGGCGAAGGTACTTCGAAGAGAGCTAAAGTGGATGCAGGCTCCACAAGGGTTAGTTGAAAGTTTCTTCCTCTTTCTTATTGCATCAATTCTAGTGGAAGTCAGATAGTGAAAGTAGTACCCTTTAGCATGAGAGTACACAATCCTATCAGACCAGTCCCTACGCCTTCATAAATTAACACCTATTAGACTATTATGACATGCCTACCAGTTTCACTTATGGTTTGCGTTATTCACATGCACTGTTAAAGCCATCTATTAACAAAAATAATGGATTTCCTTTCTTACAGACACCACAAATGACTTTACAAGGGCACCGTGAATGTATTTCAGCTGTACAGTGGATTGATGATAACACTCTGCTAACAGGCAGTTGGGATCATACTCTGAAAATATGGGATTTAAATATGGAAGGTATCAAAGCGGAAATATCAGCCAACAAATCTATATTCGATGCCAGCTACTCTAATTTGAATAGACTTATTGTAACAGCATCGGCAGATAAAAATCTAAGGCTTTATGATGCCAGAACAAACCGTAAGTATTCGTTGAACCGTCATTCATTCATTCGTTCTCATTCATAATGCCTCCATTTACAGAAGGCTCTGTGGTACGTAATACATATTTGGGTCATCAGCAATGGGTGCAAACGGTTATGTGGTCAACTACAGAAGAATATTTATTTGTTTCCGGTTCATATGATAACCAAAACAAATTGTGGGATTGTCGCAGGTACGTTTTAGACTTTTCACTTGAAAAATAATATCAAATTTTTAATATTTTATTCTTAAACTTTCAGTCCCAAGGCTCCTCTATACGATCTATTAGGTCATGGTGACAAGGTTCTGGATATTGATTGGTCTAATCCTAAATATATTGTTTCCGGTGGTGCTGACAACACTGTACGTGTGTATAAATCACGTAAAGCTTTAGCAGCAATAATCAAATGGAAACCAAATAAATAAATGAATAGATTTAAAAAACGAAAAATATTTTCCGGGAAAATATTCCCTTAAGTGACTATAAAATTTATTGAAATTTACAACAAACAAAATTGTTTTTTATGACAAAATAAAAATAGTAAAACTTTTTTGTTTTGAATTTTCCTAAGCATAGAGATAAACAATATTGTTATTAATATTCTTCCATAAAACCCTCCGTACTATGGTAATCCACTTTGCGGTTCATTGACCCACTGTTACAGAAAAACTTCCCCAAAAGCAATATTTCTGTTTTCCCACATTACTTACTCCTGCTACCATTTTATACAACTACTATCTAAGCTTGAGAAATGAGCATTTACCGGCTAATTGACATTTAGATATATTGTTGTCTCTTTTTGTCGTATTGTTTAGAAATCATGGTAGGATTTTAAGTTGTACAAAGGATGCCAGACAAGATAAGTACACCAAATTACCCCAAGTATTCACAAGAAATTCCAATGGTTTTCATCTTTAAGATATCAGAATTTTTCTATTGAACATCCACATCTGTATATATTCCACCTTGGACTTTAGCTATTATAAATTATGGTCTGACGAGGTTTATGAAATCGTATTCAAGAGACAAGTGATCATACTCTAGCAGTATGCTAATAAAAATAACATAGCACGCCACAAGTTTTCAATTGGCCAATGAGGCCAATCAATTTAACACTGTGGCCCTTTGGATGAAACCGATTAAGGCTGCCGAAGCTTTATTATTAATTATGGTCTAATACGGCTCTAAATACGCGTATTCCGGAGATTGTTGACTGTAAGAAACAACTTCCAAGAAAACATTGACAACCCGACTGTATGAGGGTCATCCCCTGAGTGATGATTGTGTAAAAAAATTAATTTCACTGACATAAACTATTTTGTTCTGTAATATTAAATACTTAAATTACAAAAACCTGTCCATAAAATTTTTAACGGTTTTATTTTAATTTAAAAATAAAGAATACTCTGCACTTATTTTCCCCTTTAGACACACATAGTTTACCCAACAACTTATTATTTCCCCTTTCAGATAATTCCAAACAATCTGGCAGCATTCGGGATTTCACAAATGACTTCTGTTTTGCGAAAAAAAAATCAAAGCGTTTGAAAAAAATTTTGATGGGAAGAAAGAAAATTGTATTTTAATTGAAAACGACACACAAAATATTAAATAATTAAGAAAAACTTTATAAATAAAATAAATTTTTTAAAAAAGCGAAAAGAAATAAATTGTGAAAAATCTATCGTAAGGCAACAATAAAAAGTTATAAGAAAATTATTGAGTGAAGCCGAAAAAAAGGAAAAAACGGTAAGACAACGGCAGCCGACTTGCCATAAAAAAGAGTCTCAAAAGAAAAACTATAAAACCAAAGAAAAAAGTGTCTAATTCTAAAAAGAAATAACGAAAAGTGAAAAAATAATAAATATAATAGAAAAAGTAAAATGTTATACAAAAATTTATTACTAGAAAAGTCTGCAAAGGAAAAAAGAACAACAACAAAGAACATTAAGAATATTATAAAAAAAAATAGTATCAGTTAACGCTGGCAGCGCTTTAAATGACAGCGCATATAAAACAGAGTGGTCAATTAAAAAGAGACTGAAACATTGTCCAATATTAAATGGTTTGCCTTTCTTATTTCCTTCCTTTAACACCGGCAGAAACTATAACCTAAAGGAAATAATTTAAATAATTTGTATCTGCAACAAATTGAAATTAATTTGAAAGTCTGGCTTTAAAAGTCAAGTGTTATGCGTTTTATATATACAGCCTTTGTCGTCCATTAAAAGGGTTTTCTCTGCTTTTGTGTGGGTCTCTCTGCTCATAATGTATTTGCTATTTGGTCGTGTATAGAGTTGTTGTGGCTGTTTTTGCGTTTGCTGCTGTTGCCTGTCTTTGCTGCTATTCTTTTGCTGTGTATTTGTTTTTTTTTTTTTTTGATATTGTTTCTCTGCATTTTAATACCCAAAATGGCCGCTAAAGTAAAACAACACAACCGTGTTAAATACATTAAAATTGTTTTTTGTTTTTATTTCTCTTGTTTTGTCAGCTTTATTTCTTGTTGGGTAGGTGTGTGTGTATATATTTTTATTGTTTTTGGGATGTCATAATTTTTTAATGATTCCACAGAATTTGGCTCCCTGCTTTTGTGCTGGAGAGAAGTACATTTCTTTTGGGGAAGACAGACGTGAAAAATGTGTAACTGCAAGAAAGAAAAGTTTAAAGAAATGAAAACGTGACTGAATATTAATGAAAATACTTTTCAACAAGGCCACTGTTTTTACAATATAAACAATTTATTTCACCCTTCAACTTCAAGGATTTTATTTCGATTGCGTTTCCAAGATTACTTTTGTTGTACTTTCTAATACGTTTTGTGGGAAAGCGAAAGAAAATGTCCTTTTCATATTTTGCCTTCAACGCCTTAAAGTAGACTAAGGTTCTTGTATAAAGACAAATTTAACAAGTGAGTGGTGTATTATGGGGCATAAATGCCAAGCCGAGAATGAAATATTCTGAGTAAGGACAACTGAAAGGTGAAGGAAGTGGTGATTGTTAATGGTATTCTAGTCTACATGAAATTTTTACGGATGCTTGGAAAATGACTGCTTACACTGTCGCGGAAGTCCGAAGTTAAACTGTTTTGAAGACTATGACTGGACATTACAAAATGAATTACTGTATGCAAGAAATCCACGATTATTCTGGAACAGGGTGGTACGATGTGGCGTCCCGGAGCATTATGGGATATGTAGTGCCAATGGATGCATCTCTCTGTGACACTTCTTCAAACTAATTGATTAGTTCTTCTCGATGGAATAGGGGATATTGCAGCACCTCTAGACTTATTTTGATTGATAGTGTTTCATTATAGAAAACAGGCTTTACCTAATAGCGTACATAAGCAGTGCATTTACAAAAATTTTTTTTGTTATTTTTTGCATTTTTAACTAATAATTGTCCTCTTCCGCTTTTCTTTCTCTTTACAGATCCTTGATAATTTTTTCACAAAACCCTTGCTCGTCTGATGCCACTATGTCCTCAACTTCTACGACTAGTGGTGGTCCCTCAACAACTAATTCGACAGCGCCATCGGCTACACCTACTGGTCTTGCACCCAACTTACCAGCAGTCACTGCCAATAATATGTCTGCTACCAATAATGCCACCACAAACTCAACATCAAATGCTGGTCGCGGTCGCAATGGTAATAATGCCACTATAGGTGGCACAAATAATCCCGCCTCATCGGGTTCATCAACAAATTCTTCCTCGGGCATGGGCAGTGGCGTGGTTCATCGTCGGCTTCAGCCGCTGCTACAACCAGTGAGGAGACACGCAAAGATCCCAAACCAAATCCAAAAATCTCAAAAGCTTTGGTACTTCAGCTAAACGCATACAAAAAGAACTTGCCGAAATTACTTTAGATCCACCACCGAATTGTAGCGCCGGTCCAAGGTGATAATTTATATGAATGGGTTTCAACCATTTTAGGACCACCCGGTTCTGTGTATGAAGGTGCGTTTTCTTTTTGGATATTCACTTTTCGCCCGAATATCCCTTCAAACCTCCTAAAGTTACGTTCCGTACTCGTATCTATCATTGTTAACATCAATAGTCAAGGTGTTATTTGTTTAGATATACTCAAGGATAATTGGTCACCAGCATTGACCATATCAAAGGTATTGCTGTCAATTTGTTCCCTGCTGACTGACTGTAATCCTGGTAAGTGTGCATAAGAATTAACGAATAAAGAACGTAATATTGAAAATGTTGATTTTTACATAATTTCAGCCGATCCTTTGGTTGGTAGTATTGCTACTCAATATTTACAAAATCGTGAAGAACATGATAGAATCGCTAGACTATGGACAAAAAGGTAAGTCAAGGGTTTAAATCCTTTTTTCTTCCTCTTATTGTTGTGAGAGCCTTTTGAAATATAGCTAAAGGTATTTATAAGCAATTATTGAAGTCACAAAATCAGGAGGTGGAGTAAGACACGTAGTCGACTTGAAATGTTTCAAAGAAGGATGAATTGGTATTTAGTTAGTAGTCCTTGTGATGGTCACAGTCTTTTCGGAATTTAGTAAAAAGGTATCGAATTTCAAAACACTGCTCTACGAGGAACTACGAGAAACTTGGCTACTGTCAGAAGACTACTCGTAGGTTCATTGTGATACAACAAGACTCCAGTTTCTGGACATCGGATAGAAGTACATTAAATTTTTATTAGGCGTCTTCAAACTTGAGCAGAATAGTGACATTAGAGGTGCTTTATACTATTGCTACTTCTCATTCCAGATGTGTGACTGCAGACGTAATGCCTTGCACATAATCATTGCACATATTATTTAAAATGTTTTTTTATATTACGTATTAAGAAACAATAATCGAGTCTTCCAGCGTGAGCAGAATAGTCACATTAGAGGCTTTATATTCTCTTTCATCTTCATTTTCATTCCCTCAGATGCGGCAGAAGTCATAGTGCCTTGCACTTAGTTTCTGTGCATGGAAGCCTAATCCCTCCAAAAAAAAAACAACTCCCTCATGAGATTTTGATTTGTTCGTGTAAAACATACCACTTTTCCTTCTGCCCGGTATGCCTGTTTATTCTATTTCTTTACCCTGTGGGTAGTGTATTATAACTATGTAAAGTAATTGTGTTAACATGATCACCTTTTTGGTGATTATAGTTATATAGCTTTGCTATATAATACCTGCTTTGTTGCAGGTATTTTCACTTTCACGAATTACTCAATATTCCAGGCTGGACACTGTATGTGTATACTATGATCATGTATAATAAAATTGAATGAGCTATACGGGTATAGATAACCTAAATGGATAAGTCTCTCTTACAGGAACCTAGAGCGTCCGGTGCTTTATCAGTCCGTTTGGTAGTTAGTTTAGTATTCTACGGTTAGCCCTCACCCTATCACTTGTATCTCACCAATGTGCTTACCGTGCTTAAGGAATTTTTAAAAATATTCACAAAAAGTTTATCAATTATAACAAGTGTCCGTCCGTCGTGTTATAAACATTTATTTTTTTCTACATTGCAGGTATGCAACATGATTTACTCAATCATTATCATCATTTAACGAATGTTGTAGTTGTAAGGAGAACCTCAAATATTATAACAACAAAATAAATAACACTTATCTATGGATAGAAATGAGCTACAACAACAATTTATTATATAACAAACATATAGAATGAAAAAAAGAAAGAAGAAAGAAAAAAAAACAAAAACAAAAGAAGGAAAGCAAAAACAAAACGAATTATTATTGCAAATAAATTACGTCAAAACTATATAATTATTTAAAATAATATTAATAATAATAACAATACAAATAAAATAAAATAAAAAATAAAATTAAAGAAAGAACAAACAAAAAAAAAAGAGAAAAAACAACAAAACCGAAAATCTTATTAATTTGCAAAAGAAAACAAAACAAAACAAAACAAAAATAATTCAAAAATAAAAATAAGAAAATAAAACTTATCCTAAATCTTAATATTAATAAAAAAACACAAGAAATAAAACAATGGCATTATTGAGAAATAAAAGAGCGTCTATTTAATAAAGAAAAAGAAAAACAAGAAAAGAGAAAATCAAATAATTTAAATTTAAGATATTGACATCAGCAGCTATAGCGATTTGAAATGATTGCCTGCCTCTGTGTCTCTGGGCAAAATAATTGCAAAGTAAGGAATAGAAAAGAAGAAGAAGAAAAAAGAAACTTAAAATATAAATTTTAATTTATTGTGTATAATTTATTTAAATTCCATTAATTTTTAAATGCTGAAGCCATAGTTTTTATTTTTTTTTTTTATAAATATTTTCAAATCCACAACAAATACAAACAAAATTGCAAATCATTAAAACTTAATATTTTGAACTCTTTTTCGTAGAGGTAGGGAAGGTCAGCATATTATTTGTGCTTTTCATTTCCCACACACTCCTTCCTCCTCTGTTCTGTCTCTTTTTAATACTTTTCATTATTGCTAACGGCTGGCTAACATTATATACTAACTAACTAGTTGTAGTTTATGTATGTACAGTTTTTAAGTAATTAAAAAAAAAAACAAAACTAACAAACAAATGCTATTATAAAATATCAGGCGAAAACAAAAGTAAACACAAATACTTTTATTTCTTCTCCTCAATAACAATCATCCATGCAATCTGTTTTCATTCGTAATTTCTGTGTAGAAGAAGCGTATTTTAGTAGGTATTAATTGTAATTATGTTTGTTTTTTATTTTTTTATTGCAAAAAAAAAAAACAAACAAACAAACAAAAAAAAAACGATAAAATTCTTTCAAGACTTATTTTCAAAATGACAATTTATATTTCTTATTATTTTATTATAAAGATTTCTTTTTATTATGATATTTTTATAAAATATTTTGCTGAAAATTGTTTAATTTTTCTTAAGAAAATTTCCTATGAATTCTAAATTTCCACCATGATTTATTAATTATAATAGATAAAATAAAGTCTAATTAATAATAATAATTAAAATAAATAAATTACTTACATGAATATATATATATATATATTATACATATATATTGATATATAAAATATATATGAATATATAAATAAATAAAAAATAAAAATTAAATTTCATAAATACATATAAAAAGAAACAAACAACATTGATAAAGCAATTTTTAAAGATTTAAATAAGAGAAATAAAAACAAACACAAAAAAAAAAAAAAAAAAAACTACATATAAAAGATATAAAAAAAATATCGCGTTTCTTTTGTTTTGTGTCGAAAAAATATATTTGCAGTTGCAGGTAAGACTCGATCGTATTTGAAGAGTAATGCGTGTGAACCGCTCTCATAAATATTGGAACTTTAAGTCCTTCGTGCCATACTTTATGGAAGACTAGAGATATACCCAGGAATAGGACTAAATAGTACAGCATTCTCATAGGATATGGTTAGGAAAGAAGGAGTACCACCTTCACTCCCATTCCAAAAACTATCCATTGTGGTTATCTTCAGAAATGTGGGCCAAAATCAAACAAAGAGATAATAAAAATAAAGTTAAAGTTAAATATAAGCGAAAGACAGAGAGAGAGAGGAAGAGAGAAACAGTGTCATCTCATAAGCAATCTAATGAAACTATAAATATCAAAAGTTCTAGCAGAGCTTTACTACCTAAGGTTATTCTAATCTAAACAGCCCGATTTTAAGATGTTGCTTCTTCAGAAACCATCTGCACATAGACATAAGCCTGCAAAAGCAATCCACAATGTAATCATTCAGTGTCTTCAAACTAGATTGGCGATTCACATCGATAATGATATGCTGATTGCCTCAGTATCGCATCGCAATCACCATAGCCTAATATATTGTGTAGCTAAAAGCCATTCCCGAATTAGTCGGGACAAATCTAGTCCGTAGTGGATATACGCTGAATATGTTTCGGTAATGGAAATCAGAGCTAATGTTACGATAATGGGCGACACTCCTAGCACGGGCGACACTCCTACGAAAAACGAGCAAATTCTATACTTTTTAAAATTGCTTCGCAAGGAGACTAAATAATAAGAGTAAAGTCTTTAAAGAGAGTCACCCATTATGTGGTGTACGGATGGATCAGGATGGATTTTCAAATTGAGGGTCTATGCCATCGAAAGAGGTGTTCAATTCAAATTGAATACCACACTGTCAAGCCTCCATTCAAGCACTCAGGTTATATGAGATTGATTCGAGATTAGTAAGTGGGGCTGACTGGCAATTAGAATCATTTGGACAGGGAAATGAAGACTTTATTTGCTAGTTTTCAGGTCATGTGAGAATTCTTTGCAATGAGCAGACAGAGCTTATGAGGCGAGAAGATATTCATGCCGCTGTTAGTAGGGTATACCTTGGTGATAGATGAACACTTTTCTTAAGGCAAATTTAAAGTTTTGCTGGTAAATGTAACTGTAGAGGTCAGCAATGAGTAGAATCGAATCATGACTCGTAATTTCTTATACTTATACGCATTCATACTTTTCTTAATATTATGGAACGTCTACTCATCTTGAAAGTTTGAAATACTTATCATATTCATACTTAACACGTATGATATTGTTGATTTCGACTCCCCTTAATTCAACATATACATACACGAATCACACGAAATAAGTACGAATCGCGTACGAACACTAAAATACTTACTAGAAAGTGGTGTGTTTGCTCTGCTTGCTGTTCTCTCCACTTATATGTTGAATGCTTCGAGTCACCCGAATCAATTATAAGTATTTTTCAAAAGTTATGAATGTGAATGAGTTGGTTTATGAATCAAACATATTTTGAATGGTATGAGTTTGATGTCAATGTTGTACGCAACGTTACTTATTGCAATTTGTATTTATAAATCAATGTTCTAGTTAAGTATGAATGAATCAGAATAGTTAAATTTCAATATTCTCCATCATTTATATTAAAAATTTCATGAGTGATTATCTATCACGAAAAAACGATTTATTGCTGATCTCTGTTTTGCACCACTTCTGACAATGTAGACACCGAGAACTCTTATACAGAATGGAATATCGCTTTAAGCTCAAAATATAGTTTTTGTGATGAATAATACGAATCACCAGATCAAATCAGGCAAAATCAGTGTGATTTTATCAAGTACTCAGACAGGCAGTTATTCTTATTGGCATCCAATTGGGGGAGATTTAAGAGAGACAAATGGAACATAATTTATAGATTGAAGCCGGAGTATTTTAGCACATCTACACGACCAATAATAATTAATATATTTCTGTTGCAACCTAACCTAACTTATTGATTAGCCGTGTATAGTTGTAATTACAATGAAAATAATTTCTGACACTTTCTTTTAGTTTTTTAACACAAATTTATTATGTATGTATGTATATATTCATCGTATTATAGTATATAATTTATTACAATATTATTATATTTTGTTGTTTTTTGTATTTCTTAAAATTTAATTTGTTTAAATTTAGAAAAAATATAGATTTTTAAATTATTGACTAGTTTAAGTTTTATTTATTATGGTAAGAATAAATTATCGTCACATGTTGAAAACTCTAAGGACGATTACATTACGAATTTCGTAGGACAACACTTACAGATAGAGTGAGAGACCGAACATTTTATTATGAACCTCTACTCAAAATACATTTTTTTTAAAACAATTTCTGGTTTTACATGCTATTTATTGAAGAAAAGAACATCAAAAAAACATACTTTTCATTGGATTTTTGGTTTTTGTTTTCTTTTGTTATGTTTTATTAAAATTAGTTTAGAATACGAGATTTCCTTTTTATTTGTATGTATGTATGTGTGTTAAATATTAAAATTTCTTATTATTTTTTTCTTTGTTTTAAACATTAATTGGGTTTTAATTTTTTCAAAAGCCAATATAAAAAACAAAACAATTAAAGAAACACTTCGAAAAATGTTTTATTCTTACAAATACATGCCGTTTACCAGGAAATCGGCTTCATGTGAGTAGGGCGTTTTGCCGCCCATACGTCTTGCGCGCCGGCCAACCGTACGCATTCGGCAACCGATTAATATGGCCAATGCTGCCGTTATTAGCAGACCCAAAGTTAAGGACAAAACAGCTCCGCCCGGTCTTTCAGATTGGCCATCATGATCACGGAACTCCAAAGCCATATTTTGATGGATTATTTCGTACTGTTCGTGTACGGGGGAAACGGCCGATTTAATCTTGGACGCGGATGAGTGGGCTTTTGTATCGTCCAGATTTTCTTGTGTCCTCTGTAAATCCTTGATTGATTTGGTTTTCTTGTGTTTGTGCTAGAGGTAGCATTATTAGAATGGAATCGGGGATTATTTTGGTACACAGAAAAATAATTAAGACGCTGAAAGAATATCTAAATTTCCTACCTCACAGGTCAATTCCTTTTCAGGAATATGAAGAGCTAATCTATGCCTTAAAATACTTACCTTTTTGGGTGGCTCTGTAGATTTCTCTTCCGAATCCTCGTACTCATCGGAATTTTCGGAAACTTTCTCTTCATCATTTATAGCTGACTTCACCGATTGAACTTCGTTAGGCTGTTGCTGTTGCTGCTGCTGCTGCTGTTGTTGTTGTTGTTCTGTTTGCTGTTGATTTAAAGAAGGCACCAGTTTTTGGGCAGATTGCTGTTAGATCTTGTTCTTTGCTGGCTGCTGCTGCTGTAGTAAAGCTTTTGTTACTTCAGGCAGCTGTTGTTGTTGCTGCAACGTTGGAGATTGTAAGGCTTCACTCTGCCCCATATATGATTGGGGGACTTTAGGCAGTGCTGGCTGTTGTTGGCCATTTAAAGATTGTGTTGCCAGCTGCTGTTGTTGTTGCTGCTGTTGCAATTTTTGTTGATTCAATATGGCCTGCTGTTGCCAATTGGAATTTAAAGGAGCTGGTGGTGGTGGTGGTGGAGGTGGTAATAAGACATGTGATTGTTGCTGCTGTTGTGCTGTATAGCCAGTATTGCCAGCTACTTCTTGGCCTACATGCGGCATATACAGGCCACTTTGTTCCAAAGTTGAAGTGCCACTACCGGCATTGTAAACATTGTTGTTATTCTGATTACGATTGTTAATGTATGAAGTAAAACTGTCACCTTGTTGCTGTTGTTGTTGCTGCTGTTGCAATTGTTGTTGCGCTACAATTTGATTAATTTGTTGCTGAGATTCTGGGATACCTATTGAGGGAATAAAAAGAAAAAATGTGACTTATTCAGTACAACAGTAATCAAAAAGA